>JAVYIG010010812.1:0-65959 GCA_035222895.1 Strongylocentrotus droebachiensis
CATATCTTCAACATCAATCTGTGTTCATCATTTTTATTAGATCAATAGTAAACCTAATGAACGAATACCATGGACTTTTTTTTTTTTTTGGGGGGGGGGGGGGACTTTTTCCTTTTATCGAGTGGGTTGTGTTTATAAGTTGTGAGATAAATCATTGGTTGGGTCATGTAATTGACACTCAATGACTGTATAGCATGCGTGTGATCAGACCATTTCTTCTTCTTCTCACAATCACAGTTAAGATCTGAAAAATATATATTTTTGTCATATTGATTCAGCGAATCAATAAACTCTACCTACTGAGCGATAGATTATAAAACCCACCCACGCCACCAAACCGACTCCTGAATAATAGCTTGCGCATTTAAAGAGAAAGTTGAGTTCTGGGAAGAGGTGAAAAATTATTTGTGAGCGTTATCATTGTTATTATCAGGGGCGTACCGCAGGATTTTTTCAAGGGGGGGGGGGGGTTAGAATCGGGCCCAGTGGGGGGGGGGGGGGGGGGGGGGGGGGGGGGTAAGCGGACACTTTTTTTTTTTTTGTTGAGTCCAAAAAAAATTGCAACGACTCAGCCAGCCGAAAAAGTCGCTCAGTGGGGGGAGGAGGGGGGGGGGGGGGGGGGGGGCGGGGGGGGGGGGGGAGGGGTTTAAGCGGACACTTTTTTTTTTTCGAAATTTGAAAATTTGACATTTTTCTTCGTTGGGGGGGGGGGGGAGGGGGGGTAAGGTCACCTTTTTTAGGTTAGCCGTGGGCATATTTTCTTTTTTTTTTTTTTTTTTTTTTTTTAATTAAAAAAAAAAAATCCAAAGGGGGGGGGGGGGGGGGGGTTTTAGGTTTTTTTTTGGGGGGTTTACACACATATAAAATACCAAAGGAGGGGGGGGGGGGGTTGAACCCCCAACCCCCCTCCCCCCCTGCGTACGCCCCTGGTTATTATGCAAGGGTGGAAAACATCAGATAGAACATGCTACCTGAAAAGCATGGCTCTTCAAATGCCTTCATATTCTAAATATGGCAAGTAACATCGTAAGAATCAGGACGGATTTTTACACCACGTGTTCGTGTAGTCCCATATACATCCTTCTGTGTACAGCTAGTGCTCGTAAACTTACCCAAGACATGGCCACATTTCTAGTGATTTTGATGGTTCCAGAACCTTGCAGTACCCACCAATACTTATATGCTAGATGATCAACCTTTTCTGATCAATTTCACAATGCAATGATAATCGCAAATGATCAGAACTCAACTTTATCTTAAGGGAAACGTGATATTTTGTTCGGTCTAGTATTGTTGGGCTTTTGTCTGGTTTTGTTGGCGTAACAATGAAAAATACTCAGCGGGTGGGGAACCCCAGGGGGAACCGCGGTGCGCCTGTTTTGTTAATTAGTTTACGAACCCTGGAAACGTAACATTTAACATTTTAAAGATACAAATTGAGTTCTGGTCATGCGATTGCATTGTGAAGAAAATGGTGTGGAATCGATTTAAAAGGTTGATCATGTAGCATATAAGTATTGGCGTGTTCTGCAATTAGGTTCTGGAATCATCAGAATCGATAACAAAAAATTGGCCTAGTCTTGGTAAAAGTAACAAACACAAATGTGGTCCTCATTTTTAAGCTGTTATATGTCATATTTAGAACATGAAGGCATTTGAACAGCCATGCTTTCAGGGAACATTTTTTCTCTGATGTTATTCCACACTTGCATAATAACAATGATACGCTCACAAATTATTTTTCACCTCTCCCCAGAACTCGACCTTCTCTTTAAAGGGTACTATGTCCCTTTTGCAGCCAACCTCAAATTCTGTAGAACTTTGCAGGAATTATGAATATGTCATGTATGTCCTATCTGTGAAATGTAAACGTTTGCAGTGTCCTAATATCAAAATTATGCAAGGAAACCCGTTTACTTGCTAGACTTCACTGTCAGACACTATTGAGTGACTGAATGGCCTTTTTCTTCTTTGGTAATAACATACATAAAATGAGATGTAAAAGGTACATGAGCATTTGTCTACATCAATAACCCACTTCTTGTGATGGCCAAAATTAAACTGATTGAATCTTTGCGCAGCATAAAACGCATGACCATTCGGTACTGATTGGTCTGAAAATCAAAACTATTACTTATTGGCTCTATAGCTCTTAAGTCGATTTGACAACTAATAGTCGTTATTTTCCCACTTGAAAACATTTTCAAGTCCCACCAATATTAGCGAAGTTCTAATTACTATTATCTTTCAAATGCCGTTGGAATTTAACCTTTTCAATTGTTTGGCCTGCAAATGGGACATAGTACCTTTAAGGTGGTGTAGGCACTATCCACATTAGCCTTTTGACAAGGCCTCGTAACTATAGATTAGTCTCTTTTTGTAGTCGCTCGGCGTCTATCAGACATGTGGCCTTGTTTAAAGGCTATATCCACATGAGTAGTGTGACGTCGTATTAGCCAAGTTGTCAAGGTTGCTGGTTCCAAACAATGTTGTGCTAAATAATGGCATGGTGATCACACCGGCGCCAATTTGAATTTGCCCTGCCCCAGCCCGTTGCTTGAATTATGTCGCGGTGAACCTCATACGTAGGCTCCTGGTTGTTTGGAACCAGTAACCGACACGTCTGTCATGTTTGATGTCACTAACCAAAACTGTTACCATGGTAAGTTTGTTGTTATTTTTATCTCATTAAATCATGTCCAAATCATTGTGTGATAATATGTAACAGTACCTGAAGAATGATAATTCCGTAAAGCTATTCAAGTTCCTTCCACGTGAAAGAATAATGCTGGAGCAAAATATCTGAAGGGCAATTAATATGACACAGTAATTGTCATACTGGTTCGAGAAATAAGAATCCGCAGACAGAACTGCACAAGAAAACTTTCAACGGCTATGGTTATCATTAAATATGTAGTTTAAGCTTAGAACTGTTCACTTGACATCCAATGTGTAACCTTCAGTCTTCTTTTTCTCGATCTATTTTTTCCTTTGTAACGAACCTAAAGTAATTGCCTTAGCCTTGGGCATCACCTATTGACGTGTGCGAAAATTACATTGACATATAGTTTATAATATGATCCGAACATGATTTGCACCGGCTAAAAAATAAGTTTTGTTGAAGTTTCCTTCAGGTTGATTTCTAAAATTATTTGCTACCGTGTTCCAGTCGAATGTACGCGAAACGTAGATCAACTTCCTAAACTGAAGATCTATATTAGCAATGATTTATATCATTATGCCGAATATCTTCTCATGTTTGAATAAGATTGGGATAATGAGGCAGAAAATTTACATTAAAAAGACAGAAATACTTCTTCTTACTTTTATTATAACCTTTACTACTGGGTCGACCTATCAACGGCCAACTAGTTCATTATTGTTCCTAGCTAGTATATCTCAAAGGATTCGTAAAGATATTTGGGCTTAACATGGATTTATCTTTTTCTATCTATCTACACTTCTTTTCTTATTTTAGTCAAACGAACGTACCATAAAGTATTCGCCACTAAAAGAAACCCTCTTTGTTCTCCTGCAACAGAATCTGATGATATGAGTGTCCGTGTAGAGTTAAACGATCAACAGGACATGGGCAACGTTGGATAAAGCTTCTCCGTTACATTTTCCGTGGATTTAGCGTCCATTGCTTGAAATCACTTCTAACCTAAAACTCCAGCGAAGTAAGAGCTCTTCTTTCAGGACTGCCTTCAAAGAAAGAGTATTTGACCCTTCTGAAGGAACAACTGCGTCAAGAAAAGCTCCGGTGGTGTGCTACAATTAGGGACTCTTGCGGCTTGCATCTAAACGCTTTCATGTGAAATACAAATTAAAGTTCATTAAATCATAGCAAGTAAACCGCATTGTCTCTCTTGGCTAAATTTGACCAGAATCCTGAAGCAAACAGTGTTTTCTAAGACGGTGAATATTGTGTTGAATGACACAACTACAATCCAGTTGAACGAACAACCTGAACAGAAACTATCTGGCATGTTGGTGAAAATGTTGTAGGTCCATTGGGTACATTTGATTCGACCATTGTTGACCTAGATTATTAATGATGTCTTTGATGATTTTTGTTACATTAATGACATTAGCCACTTGTGATTGTCAAATTTTAACAGCCAGAGAGGGGGATGTGACCGAACTTAATTTCCCTTATCCATGTGAGAGTACAAGAGTTACCCTGCAACATGGGAATGGGGCTCCATTTTATAATTCAGCAAACCCACAGTTACTCCAATCCTCTCAAAATCTTAGCATAGTCCACGAGAAGGAAGACAACCTTTGTTACTTACACCTGGCGATCGATCCTGTCTTAAGATCCAATGAAGGTACATTTATTCTCTTCGCTTACGATAAAGGTGACATCCTCCCAGACTACCAACGAATCGGTTTACGTGTCACCTACCCTCCTGGAAAAGCCTCTTGCGGATCATCCAGAGAGTACATTGCAGGGGAATGGATCGCCATACAATGTACAGCTCCTGAAGGAAGTCTCCAGGGCAAGATAGTATGTCACCAAAACGGTATGCGGTTGCCCCATTTAAGCACACCTGAAGCACATGGTAGATCTTTACTTCAGGTCATACTGGCTAGATTCGAAGACCATCGCATATTCTGCTGTTCTTGCACCATCGAACAAACCAAAGACGAATGTTCGTGTAAGGATTGGAATTGGGACCCAGTTAGAAGCATCTCAAACAACACAGACCCTTGCCCCGATGCTCAAGGCACACAAAGCCCAACGTCATCTCAAGAACCTGCAAGTATCAAGGAAATGTCCTCTGCCGTCTCCAGTTTGATATCACCAGCAACTTCAAGTGATAACGAAAATGAATCTTGCCAGAATTTAGTTACGGGCTTGTATATTGCGGTTGGCATCTTAGTTGCCAGTTTTGCCATTTTCATTATCATTATAGTGGGTGTTTGGAAAGTCAAACATAGGAAGAAACGCTTTCGAAAGCAGAAGTACAGAATTGAAGTACGGGTAAATGGTAATGATCAGTTAAAAAGCTTACATGATTGACCGCAACTACGGAACGGGCTTTACATCCCGACTCTGGATGTCATTCGACCTAGATTTCAAATCGATTCCAGAATGTAACAAAATATAAAACAGAGACAAGTTTATTCTGTCTTCTTATGGAAGACAGTAATTACAGGATGTCATATGCCTCTATTTAGAAATCTAGCCATTTGATTAGTCGAGATTGGAGTCGTGATTTTAGCCATGCCCCGCCTACCTATTAAAATTCTTTTAAAAGTTGCCGCTTACCCCGGTTAACGGGCCGCATAAATAAATGTCGATGAGATCACCATTGGTTTACGTGTTAAAATTTAATTTGTGCGAGCGTGGATACCATACAGTGATTTTTGTCTACGATTCCCATATGATTGTACCATTCAGTCATCTTTCCAGCGAAGATTAACAGTCAGTGTCTCAGATTTTTCGTGATGTTTTAGCCAATCTTTACTCAAGAAAAGGATAAGGTCAGAATTCTTGGTAGATTTTTGTGTCAATTCGGTGTATAAAAGACATATCGACTGCTTTAATATTCGAGGCCTGGCTTTTGGTTCTCGGGGAAGTTGCATCCTGCCATGACCCCTCGGCGTGTCGCCATCCCAGGCGCGCCTTAGGGTCATATCAGGATGCAACGTCCCCTTGAGCCCAATAACCAGCCAGGCTTCTCGTAGCAGTCGACATATTTATATTGTTACATTTCAAACTTTGTCGCCAGTGAACTTCCAGTCCCTTAAGCTACATACATGTGCTTGAAATGTATACATTTGTTTGATCGTTTTATATTTTGCACTTATATCCCTGATTGTATATAGAGTGGTGAGGAGCATATCAATTTTATTTTGGAGCATCTAGAAACATCACACGTAAATATTTTATCGTTGTTATCTAATAACATTTCCTCTTGCCAATGATTTTTTTTGTATCTCTTCTGAAATTCGATTTTACATGTACATATTACGTTAAATTCTATAAAAGGAATAACAACATGTCCAGACTACGAACCAATTCAACATGTTCCGTTTCACGCCTTTTGAATTAGCATTGTATAGTGTATATAACCTGTACATATATCATGACCTGAATTTCATCTATGTTTGTGTTAATTACTAAAACTACAATAATTTTCTATTGAACATAATTGTTGTTCTTCATGTAACAAAAGTAGGCTACGATAATGAGTTTCATTTTTATTTGTGTTAATTGTTAAGACCACAGTAGTTTTCTATTGAATATATGTGCTGTTTTTCATGTAAAAAAGTAGCTTCGCTTTTTAAAAGTATAAGATTATTTTGATTATTTATGCCCATGAGATATGAAATATGAAATATAATACCAGTCCACGCTCATTGTCAAGATGTTATACTGCAACTATGCTATCCAGTTTCATGGTTTTTGATAGAGGCACACAGACACCAAAACATCTCTTTTTCGGACTAAATTACGATTGAGCTTGTTTAATTCTGTGCCAGTGAAATTTTACTAACGTTTTTGGTAATTTAGTGCATTTCTTTAATCGACGGCACATCCGATTTGTCTCAGTGTAAAGAGGTGTAGTTTTGTATTTTGCATTTGATTTTCCGTTTTTTTGTTCGTTTGATTGAGTGTTCGTTTGTTTTTCGGCAAGATTTGTTGACAATCTTATCTCTATGAAATATATTTTTTTTAATTATTTTGGTAAAAAAAGAAATACTGTTTTAAAGCGGAGGAATTACCGCAGGATATATTTTGCGCTACAAAGTGATTGTGCGTGTGTGTGTGAGTGGTTATCAAAACTTCTACTATTGCACAGTCAAAGTACAGAACAATGAAGTAATAACGCGTTTTGTTATTTCGTGCAAACTTTGTTTCATTTCAGTTATCTTTGGTTTACAATTGATTTTATCCATTTTTATTTCAGAGTTTTCATGGGTAAATGCATCACACATAATAACAAATTGACGTTTGATATCTATATCTGAATAAAATACATGAAAGGCCTAAGTAATCGCCGTGTGTTAACGTGAGGAAAGCTGTTGAGCTTGATGTTTAGCTCATAACAGGGTTCAGTCGACTAATAGAGCAAGCAGTATACTGTCACATACAACTTGTCACACGTTCATTTTTATATATTATATTATATGCCGAACACTATAGCAGTCTAGGGTTTCGATGTATAGTATCAAAAATTTTGTGGGCCGCCTCCCATTTTGCCCTGTTGTTTCTTCTTTTTTGATGTTTTTTTCCTTCAATAAATTAAAACATAAACAAAGTACTGCTAAAATAATTTATTTCTGATTTAAAAAAAAAAAAAAAAAAAAAAAAAACGCCGGCGGCCATCTTGAAAAATAGCCCAACTGTAGCGAAAAATGTACCGAACGGCCATTTTGAGAAGAAAAAGAGAGGGGAGAGAAAGAGAGTGGGAAGAGAGAGGGAGGGAGAAAGAGAAAGAGAGAAGGGGATGGAAAAAAGAGAAAAGAGAGGGGGAGAGGGGGAGGGGAAAAGAGAGGGAAGAGAGAGAGAGAGAGAGAGAGAGAGAGAGAGAGAGAAAAGATAGAAGGTATAATTGTAAAGGAGCTTTGGAATTAGAGAATGCGAAGGAATTTTTAGAATTAAGTAGTTTAAGGGATTTTAGGATTTGTGATTTTAGTATTTTTGATTAATAAAGGTATTTGAATAAAAGAAAAAGGAGTTTGAGACACCTCAAAGAGAGAACAATAAAGTCGAGAAATTAAAGAGGATGGTTTTGATAATGTGTGTATATGTGTGAGGGAAGAGGTGTAGGACAATGAGAGGCAAAGAGAGAGAGAGAGAGAGAGAGAGAGAGAGAATGTGGGAAAATCAACGAGTAAGGAAAATAATGTTTTTCGAATCCACATCGAATCAATAATTAACGTTTTTCTATTCATCAACTCCAGATCTTATCAGAGCTATTTCGTTTCACAAATGTTATATCAGTATGACCACCGCCCCAAACAAAATTAAGCATGTGAATCAATATCTGGCATGTCTAAATCAGTATTCCCTCAACCAGGCAATAATAAAAAATTATATCATTTTTGGGATTATTTTTTTATAAAGTTTGTATATAAATTCATATAAATCATGTTAAGCCAAGAAAAAACAACAAAGAATAGACTCTAAAATACCGCGATTGGTATACACGAAACACGTGACCAAACAAAGGTAAATGCGCTCTTGTGATTGGCGGGTTTCGGATACACGTCAGGACAGAGTGAACCAATCACGAGTGTCATGAACCAAGTTTGCGAAATGAGTGCAGTTGGTGTAACAATTACTGAGAAGTGATTAAATGGGGAAAGAAAACAAATCCTTTTCCGAGTTTATATTTATCACGGTATTTTATTGATTCGATGTGGATTCGAAAAACACAATTTGTCTTACTTCTTATTTTTCCGTACACACACTCTCTCCTTCTCTTTGTCTCTCATTCTTCTACACCCCTCCTCTGTAATTTTTTCGACCTTATTGTTCTACTCTTAAAACAATACTGTTTTTTAAATGTTTATATCTAATACATAGATCCCTCCTCTTATCTTTCAAGTCTTTAAACAAAGTTGAAATTGACAAAGTGTGCTGTCTATATCCATTCGATAAATAGACCTGGCCGGCTATGTCTCTGAAAGATGTCGTCTGTTCCGAGAAGTATCCGTTAAGTCAGTGCTGGCGATGGACTTCAGCAAAGAATAGTTATGTGGGCATTTGGTTTTTACCTTTTATTTGAGGGCATGGTGAAAATGTAATGGCATCCAAGACGATCAATCACTCTTAACAGTTATTCAGTGACAGCTTAGACATGAATAGGCCTTCTGAGTTCATTTAATACAGTCTATTTCCTTAGACGACAAAGAACAACAGTAAGCGAGAGAGAGATAGAAAGAGAGCGAGAGAGACAGAGAGAGAGACAGAGAGCGATAGATTGATGGGAAAGCGATTGATTAGCAATAGGCCCTGTTCATAACTACCCTGGTTACACGTGCACTGAACGAGCATTTCTGGAGTAGATATGTAAAAGAAATAACCCTAAGATTATTATTTTCTTCCAGCAATACAAGAATTCCGCTGATGTCATGTTTTGACTGTTTTTGTTAGGTTGCTGATTCTAATTTATATGTTTTTAAATAAAACTACTGAAAGGTTTAAAATCATGTTTTTATTGTTTTAGCTTCAATACCAAGCTTGGCTTCGAACAGTTTACCAAGGTGCCTCAATCTTTGAGCATAATAACAAGATTAAAGAGCAAGTGAGAAGAGACAGCACCAACAAATCTGAGCAATAATACATCATCCTCATCTTCTCAGTCCTACCCCTGTACACCTACTGTAGCAAGACGTCACTTTCCCGCATAGGGCTAGTCGGTCACCTGCAGGCTTCCACTGACTGAAGAATACGTCCTTCAATCGACATTCGCAATCAAAAGCCAATCAGTCAATCAATCAATCATCAATCAACCAACCTAACAACCATCCAACCAACTAAAGAAACAATCAACCAATCGATCAATTAATCTAGTCAACCGACCAACCAAAGAAACAATTATTCAATAAACAAATCAATCATTCAATCAACTAACCAACCAATCAATGAAACAATCAATCAATCAATCAATCAATCATTCAATCAACTAACCAATCAATCAATGAAACAATCAATCAATCCACTAATCAATGTACAGTCAAACCTGTCTACAGCGACCGCTCAAAGGACACACAAAAAGTGGTCTTTGTAGACAGGTGGCCTTTGTAGACAGCTTCCTTTAGTACATGTTTCAATGAGAAACCATTTTAAAGGGAAACAACAAATGTGGTACTTGTAGACAGGTGGTCTTTGTAAACAGGTGGTCACTAAGGCATGTTTGACTGTAACAATTAATCAATTAATCAATCAGTCAATCAATCAATCAATCACCATGTCTTTGCACTATCACTTTGATAGCTGCCTTGTAGAACAGAACAGTCATTCCTTATATTATGATTACATGCATTTTATCTTCGTTCTGACGCAGATTACTACCTTTGCGTGGATTTGTCTAAAGACATATAGTAACAGTTTCTCTCGGAATTAACAAACAGGGCCGAGTGTGACTTTACTGAATAGGTCATTTTCGTAAGAATAAAAATGAATTTGAACTGAATATTTGATGAGGCAGTGCATGTGATTTAATAAAACAAATTGGACACCATCATATTTGTACCAACCTAATATGTAATTTTCGTACTACAATCTTTCTGAAGCCCCTCGTTAAGAATTATTTCATTCATTCATTCATTCTGTTAGGAATGATTGTATCCACAGTGCCCTCTATCTATTCCATCCATCATTACAGTCACACGAAGACAGTATGAAAACGTTGTAAGTTGAAGTAGGAACAGACTTTATTTGTTAACGTGTTTCATGAAAAGTTAATACGCTACACCAGTGGCGTAGACAGGTTCGTACACCTGGGGGGATGACTCAGGGGCGGGTCTAGCTTTTTGCTAAGGGGGGGGGGTTGACCAAAATAATGACGATGCGGAGCATCGTCCACGAGCCGCGAAGCGGCGAGCCGATTTTTTTTGGGGGTGTTTATTTGAACCCCGTAAGTGATGTTTTCCTGGCATCTATTAACACAATGGAGACCATAAAAAAGCAGTGCATGATAACGTCTTTTTAAATCAAGTAACAGTTAAATACACAGTTATATCCAGAGTCACGGTTATCATGTGTTTGGTTAAGTTACCAGATGAGTTGAATATCTTCTCACAATATTTGCACTTGAAAGGGTTTCTCTCCAGCGTGCGTTCTTTTTTCTTTCTTTTTTTCTTCTTTTTTGTTTCCTTTTTTTTGTTGTTTGTTTTTTGGGCCGCCCAAGGAGGGGGGGGGGGGTTTAACCCCCTAACCCCCCCCCCCCCCCCCGTAGATCCGCGCCTGTTTAATCTTGTGGTTATCTTGTGGTTTCCAAACCACAAGATAACCACAAAATACTTGTAAGATTTTCTTTTTTTTACCGTCTGAATTGGCTTTCACCGTGTGAATGCGGCTAATAACAATAAACACAATTACAATAATGATGAGGATTATTATTATCATCATCATAATTATTATTATTATTAATATTATAATTGTTATCATTATTATTATTACTATTATTATCATCATTATGACTTATTAAGTAAGCAAAGATCATTCCCCCAAACCTGGGGGGATGATTGTACATGCCATCCCCTCCCCCCCACCTTGTGAGGTGGGGGGGATGCATCCCCCTCATCCCCCCGTTGTCTACGCCCCTGCGCTACACTAATAATGTATGAACTTCTAACTGAAAAAGCTTCAATCTTAGGTGGTAAACGGTATGAAACTGAATTAGTAAAAGAAAATGACAATAACTACATTAATAAAGTGCATATTATGCTCTTCCTCCGATCCAACCTTCGAAGAAATGCCAATTATACTAGATATATACATCTGAACAGACATCATGTTCCTGATGTAGGTTTTAAGTAATAATAACAATGCTAATAACCGGAAATTTAGTGCATTTAAGCTTTCTAGTCAGAATAAAGCTGAATCGAATCGTACAAAATCGCACTACTGGTATGACGTCACTATAATTGTGAGACGATTTACCTATTGCTCCCCCAAGGAAGCGTGAAATCCAATGAATCTTTGATTGTATTAATCATATGACTGTTCAAATCATCTATTATTACGATTTTAAATGTTTGAATGTTCATATCAAATACTATGGCAAAATTCGGATCGTAGTCAGATGGTACAGTGAGCCGACCGTTCAAGACGCCTACAAAGTAATACATGTATTATTATTCTGACCTTAGCTTTAAAGACCGTCAATACTACTGGGCCAGAAGGGATTAGACCACCCAGCCAGGTCACTGACAGGTGGCTATCTCATCAACTCAGCTCTCAACTAACATAAGAAAAAGAGGATCATGGGGGACCAACAGGCACCGATTGGAGAAGATTTGTATATAGAGGGAGCAAGTAGCTACAAGTAGGACAGTGGGGCTTTAAAAGTCGAAAGGCGCTCAAAGCATACACAAGGGATAGATTCCTACCAGGTATCTATTTTTTGCCTGGGTGGAGAGGGTTAAATGAATGACGTAGTGCGTTGGTGGGACTCGAACCCCGAATCATGTGATCCACAGTCAAGTAACGCATCCTCTAGACCACGACACTTCTACAATGTGTACATAATGAATTTCAGTTAGTTTCGATATTCAGCAATGAATAATAATTTCTGTTTTTATAAAGCTCGGTACCCAATACCGTTCACGAAAAGTTTTCATCAGTGTTTTACGATAGAATATTAAGAAATAGCTACACATGATACGCAGTTAATAACGTTACTCGTTCATTTAATTGCATTGATCATTGCATGAATGAATCTTCGATTGTTCTCTGTGTTACAAACAACATTTTCAACGATTTTTTTTTTTTTTTTTTTTTGGGGGGGGGGGGGGGGGAAGACTCATTCAATTATATACATCATGCGTATTGAAATTTGTTATACATGTAGTTAATAATAGATTAATTCGATTCCCTATGCCCGTTAATTTAAATGCATTCTGAAGATGTTTGTAGAACGTAATCTGAATCAAAAAAAAAAAAAAAACTGACATAAAGGAATTATTGTTTTTCTACATACATATACATTAAAGATTAGCTTCAGTTGTGGTAATGATAGAAAATAAGTTCTCACAAAATCTAACAAATCTTACACTGAATGTTCAAGATCACAAATAAAAATTTGAAAATGTATTTATTTATTTATTTCCTCTCATAGGGTGGATGGCCCTTTCAGCACAGCTGATTTTCAAAGGGGTCCACAAACATAAAAATAACAATAAATATACAGTGAATTATACAGTAATATGTAAAACGTTGCAAATGCAAGAAGTAAGGCAATGAATATGTACATGTATAGTCAAACAAATAAATATCTAACATATTAATGTACCATTAATGTGCCAAACGGTTTTGGTAGAAAATGTATAGTGGCTGAGTAATGAACATAGAAAGATAAGGAAATCAAGGTAAGTAGGTCTGACACCATTAAACATAAGACACTACGTGCAAATGAGAGTTGTGATATTTATTAAAGATGATTTCCAGCAAGTTTTTGTGAGTTTTTTTTTATTTAAATGGTTCAAAGAATCGATCTATTGCAGGATGAACAATCCAGAATGAATTATATAGCCATGTTATCTCGACGTAGGGTTCCCATACCAGAGCTCAAGCGAAAGGGGGGTATAAAACCTTTTTGAAGTGGTCGCATTTACCCCCTCCTACCAGCTGACGCCCACAAGTGATTGGCCTGAGAGTCTTGTCGAAACACAGGCGAACTTCAGACAGGTACTGTTTAGAGTTCTTAAACTGTAATTGATTTAATAATAACAATAAATCCATTAATAATGATTATAATAACTTGATTTGATTTGCCCGAGGTAGCCACATCAGTCTTAATACTGCTCTTCCTGCGGGCCGTGCATTAAATAGAAAGTAAAGAGAGAGAGAGAGAGAGAGGAGGAGTGGTATTATTTCGGTTTCGTCATACGGGGGACTACTTGGTACTATATGGATAGAGGAAGAGAAATTAAGAGAGATATTCTTGCATGGAAGGAGTCCTGAGGTGGACTGATGAACCAGGTTATGAAAGCGAAGAGAGATCGAGGATGGACTTTCCGAACAGGTTGACTGCTCGATATCAGGAGTAAACCCTAAAAAGGCCGGACTATTTGAGGTCTTAATACGGCCGGGAGGGGGAGGTATTATGCCCCCCCCATAAGATCTCGGCCGTGAAACGGCCGATCGCCGCAAAAATTTGCACGCATGTCAAGTGAAGTGTATAGAACACTATGGTAAATTTATTTTTTTGAAAAAATTCACTCATATGCATATTTATGGTAAATTATGCAAATAAGGTCATAAAATTCACATTTTTACCCATAAATCATATATTCTTCATATTTCAACATTAGTTTTCACTACATATATTCTTTAGACCATTTGAAATAATAATACCAAAAAAAATTTGGAAGAGTGGCTTTATTCCTTATGTTATCTATTGATTTGATGATTTCTTATGTATTTCTTTGTTTTTTTAATTTATGTATTTTATTGTTTTTGTTGTTTTATTTTAATTCTAACTATAATTCGACTATTTTGAACCCCAAAATAAACACCCAAACTATAAACAAGACCAAATAACCAATGTTTTATCTCTTTTTTGGAAAAATGAGATTTCCATATGTTTTGTACACAAATATTTCAAAAGATGCGCAAGACTCGAAAGAAAAAAGTCATCGAGCGGCGGGGCGCCATCCGTATGCGTTTTCGAACAATCAGAAAAATCGTGGAGGGGGGGGGGGGCATAATGCCCCCCCCCCCCGGCCTTATTGGGGTTAAGTAAAAGATTACCTCTCTCTCACTTTCTTTTTCATGCTCTTTCAAACCCAACAGTCCTTTTCTAGACAACCCACATGGTGTGAAACCGTAAACTTTTGAATTCATTTTTGGTCCGTTTTCATATCTCGCATAAACCAGACAATGTGAAATTATCTCGCACGCAGCCAAACACATATCGCGCCAGACCTGGAACTTGAGAAGCCTTCAGTCAGCAACCCAAAATCGTTGATTTTCCTCGTATTTCGATGTTTTACTACTACCGGCATCTCTGTAGTGTGGTTTTTTTGAACGCCTGCCGAGGTTTCGTCAGTTTTTCTTTTTTTAGTGTAAAAGCAAAAATCGGTAGATTTTTGCTCAAGATACTTTCATCGCTTCCGTGCTGGGGCATGCAGGGTACAGACGAGTCGCGCTTGCGCACTACTCACCAATTAAACAAAAATTGTATGTGTTTTTCCAGTAGTGTAAAGGGTAGACCGAAAAAATCAACGATTTTTCAAAATGTTTTTTGGATGTGTAAATGGGCCTAATGTGTCGTTGATATAAATCATACTTACGAAACAGTAGACATTAGGGACGGCGCCGCGAAGTTCCTTCGTCAGGGCTGAAGTGATGTAGGCCAATGGATAGTGGAGGCTGTTTGAGGGCCTTACAGGATGGACGCCTTTTGCCAAGATTCTGTCAAACACGAGAAAATACGGTAATAATGCACTTTATTCTTTAATCTTTTAATCATTAACTACAAATAACAGTTACAGAACAAAAACTATACAAATCGCATTAAAATAACGACCGCCTTTCGGCCCTTCTGAAGCATGGCTTGCAAAATGGGGCCCATCTACACACAAAACTACATCATATGATGGTAGGAAATCACGAACATAATTATGTACAAGGAACACACACAGACAATATCAATTTATACTTCATACAAACTCAAATCTAAAACGATGGTTAGATAAACACGTATCGTTATTTCTTAGACTTACTATGTTTATTTGATGTTTGAAGATAAAGACCAGTTATGGTCATGCGATTGCATTGTGAAAGAAACGTTGTGGAATCGATCAGAAAAGGTTGATCATCTAGCATGTAAGTATTGGTGTGCACTGCAAGGTTCTGGAATCATCAACATGATAAGAAATTTGGCCTAGTCTTCGTAAAGTTACAAGCACTGTACACAGAAAGATGTATATGGGACTACGCACACGTGCGCGACACGTGCCTTTATCTCTCACAGGCCAATAGAAAAACTAATTTACCAAATATATCAATTAGTAGGCGGTTTCCCAGCAAAACTGTTATCATCATGACTTGGTCAAAACATAGTCTTTCACATGATTGGTAATAAGAGCTTCCATTTCATTTTTTGAAATTGGGGCGTTTCCAATACTGGTCTTTACCTTTAAGCCAATGACAATTGTAAAGCGTGGGAACCCCCCTCCTACCAAATATATATATATATATATGAAAATATAGATAAATAAAAGTTATTAATAAATAAATAAATTACATAAATAAATATATATATATATTTTGTTTAAATAGCACTATAGGTTGCTGTGAACGTAGTGAACGTGGTGAACCATTTTCTGTAAGAAGAAAATCAAACAAATATAAGTTGAAAGACATTTCAAATGCTAACCAGTGATTATTTGAGTGTAAACGGATGACAAGTTGGGGGTACATGAAAGGGGCTGCCTGCAACAAAGGCCCGCCCTCAGCGTAGAGAAACATACAGAAACGTGAACCGCGATTCGTTTAAACGCCCACTGCACTACTTGTAGCTACTTGCGCCCTCTATAACAAACAATGCCTAATCGGTGACCATTGGTCCCCCATGATCCTCTTTTTCTTATGTTAACTGAGAGCTGAGTTGATGAGATAACCACCTGTCCAGTGACCTTACAGGGCGCTCTAATCCCTCCTGTAAACTACGGCAGATAAGCTTTAAGATGAATAGCTTTACATTTCCTATCTTATCAGAGATGAGTGAATACGTGTAGGATCTTTTAAAAAATAAAAAAAATAAAAAAATTATTCATTCATATAACATGTATATTCTTTCAATAAATTTATGTATTTTTTTTAGGAAGGGGGTGGGGGGGGGGGGCGGGTGGGGGCTTTATACCGCGTCATATCTGAACGTGCCTACATTTACCTTTTTTAGAATGAAGCTTGGGAAAGGATGCCAGTAAAAGACGTATTAGTTTTATTTGTATTAAAAGAAAACCAACGCTCCTTCTCTCCCCTTTCCTTTTCTTCTCTGCAAGTCACTCTTCTGCTTTTTGTATTTGTATTATGGTATCTAAGTTAAAGGCTGCGGGCACGTCAAGCTACTTTGCTTATACTGTAGCCCTCTTGCATCTCATGTTTGTTAACTATGCATTTAATATATTTGTTTGATATCGTATATTTTCTATATATATACATATGAAATATTGTATCAAACCATATTATGTTCATGAAAATGTATGATAAAGAAAAAGATACAGAAACCAACAAATCAAATCGAATCAAATCAAAACCTAATTCATATCATTATGACAGGGTAAACCCCTGCTGTTCTTCTGTGTAATGACCATAATGTAGGATATCCTTGTTGAGTGTAACTACCTAATCCATCCCTACTTGCCTTTCAAGTACAACTCATATCCGATGCGATGAAGAAAAAGGAGAAGTTGAAGAAGAAGAAGAAGAAGAAGAAGAAGAAGACAAAGAAGAAGAGGAGGAGGAGGAGGAGGAAGAAGAGGAAGCAAAAGAAGAGGAAGAAGAGGAAGGAGAAGGAGAAGAGGAAGGAGAAGGAGAAGAAGATGATACGAGGAGGGAGAAAGAGGAGGAGAAGATGAAGAAAAAGAAAAACAGGGGTGAGAAAAAGAAAGAAATGATGATGATGAGGATGAAGAAGGTAGAAGAGGAAGAAAAAAAAAGAAGAAGAATGCGGTAAAAGCGCAAAATATATACCTTTTGATGTCGTATCTGTCATAGAGATCCATGGTACCCTCGAAGTACTTGAGTTGAGAATTAAACGTTGTCAAATCACTGGCACATGTACCGTGCTTTAAATACTCTCGTCTCCTGGATTGAAAATAAACAAATAAACAAACACAAATTATTATTATTATTATTATTATTATTATTCGGCAAAGGAAAACATTACATATCAGTGTACACAATACAAAATAAGACATAATTATCAACCATTGGAACGCCAGGGACAGAAAAAGTTAACTAAATTACTGTGGCATAAAGCCTCCTGTCCCAATTCCAATGGATGATTTACATAAAACAGAAATAAGAAGTTTAGCCTTGGGTTACCTTCAAAGTTGAAAAGTAATTAGGGCCTATTAAACAATTATAAGTGATGTAATTAAATGCAAGATGCGGTATCATTATTTCAGATACATTATATAATATTAATCAATTACAAACAAATGTATAAGCTAATTAACATTTGACACATTGAATAAGTGTAGGAGATGTTGCTGTATAGGGCAACATATTAAAATATAAAATAGCATATTGAATAGCATATTATAACCGTATCTCCCCTGACAGCAAGGAATAGAAGATACTATAGAAAATGAAAGGAAACTAAAAGAGACAAAGGGGGAGAGAGAGAGAGAGAGAGAGAGCAAAGAGAGAGGGAAAAGTAAAGCAAACAGAAAGGAGAGAAGTACATATTTATCAGTGATACATTTTCTTGAAATCAAAATTACAGTGTATATTTAGGCCTGTACCATAACAGGATTCGACATGACCACACAATCCCAATATATATATATATCCCATTCAAGGTTACAAATATTCATAACACTGACCTATACCAAAAGATAAAAAACCAATGAAATATATATAACCCATTAAAGATACAGGTTACAAATATCTATAATACTGACCTATACCCATGATACCGGAAGAACAGTTCCATAACAAAAGAACATCGTTATTTTGCAATTATAAACACGTGCGTGTTAACAATATAATAAGCGGGGGAAATATTAAGGAGGAAAAGAAGCAAGAAGAGGCGGAAGCAGTAGAATTTCGTATTCAGTTTAATATAAAACCACTCAACCGCATATTATGCTCCAGCCTCCTCTCCCCTCTTACCCTTTCAATCATTTAAATCCCACACTGGCGGAGGTGACACCCAAGCGCAGCAAGCCAGGTCGACAAGGAAGTCTCGACCACCCCCGTGCGCAAGGACTCGGGGAGTTCGTCCCAGTAACGAGGAAATGCGTTAATTGCAGAGCCGTGCATCCGTTGAGTCCGCGCCCGGAGATGAACGAACCTCACCTCATCAGTTCGACGAGTATTCACCAATATGGCACGCCCGACAGTGCCGCATTCAATAACACGGAACAAAGACTTAACAACATAAGAGATCAAGCAATATTTTCGGCGGGATTCAAGGGATTGCCAATTCAGAAGTTGGAGCCTATTCTCGTAAGACATTTGTTGGCGTCTTTGCCTAAGGGCAACTCTAGTAGCTCGACGTTGTATCGTTTCAATTTTATTCGAAAGTAATTTTGTGTGTAAATGCCAAACTGGTTGTCCATATTCAAGTATGGGTATAACAAGAGACTTAAAAATAGAAAAGATGGTGTGAGGAGCCAGTGACCTGGTGACTGATAAAACAAAGCCCAACATACGAATTGCTTTGCGGGTGATATATTCTACGTGGTTATGCCATGTTAGTTTATTGTTCAGCATTATGCCGAGATATCTGAACTCTGTTTCTGATTGAAGTAGGGTATTGTTAAGAGTATAATTTGGGATACCGGGCTGTCTGGAACACGTGATGCGCATTACTTTCGTCTTTTTTTCGTTAATGCGCATTTTATTAATTATACACCATTCATTGAGTTTGTCCAGGTCATTTTGGAGAATGAGCATATCTTGAACATTTGAGATGGGTCTATAGACTAATGTATCATCTGCAAAAAGTACACATGGCGATATGGTTTGGGTTAAAATGTCATCAATGAATAAATTAAATAGGGTGGGGCCCAACACACTCCCCTGGGGCACACCTGATAAAACAGGACACCAAGATGATAGTGCACCTCTGTGAATAACTCTTTGCTCCCTATTACACAAAAAAGACCTTACCCATTGCCATAATGATCCTGAAATAAAATACCTTGAATTAAGTTTTTGCAATAATACATCATGAGGCATTAAATCGAAAGCCTTTTGGAAATCGAGAAAAATCGCATCAATCTTTGGAGGGGATGGTACATCTAAGATACGTAGCCAACGGTTTGTAACGTTTAGCAATTGAGTGACGCACGATTTACCTTTAACAAAGCCATGTTGATTAGGGTTGAGTAAACAATATTCTGTTGTATGGTGTTGGATTTCGTTCGTTATTACTTTTTCAATGATTTTACACACTACGGATGTCAGTGCAATCGGTCTATAATTACTAGGTAAGGAGCTATCACCAGCTTTATGTATCGGGGAAACATTGGCCTGTTTCCAAGACATTGGCAATTGACCAAGAGACAAAGAAATATTAAATAACTTGCATAAAACGGTGAAATTGGAACAGAACACATTTTCAAGAGGTTTGGGGTTATGTTATCCGGACCAGGTGATTTATCATTACGCAGGTTTCGTATCACCTTAGAGACATCACATGTAGAAATATTGACATTCTGTAAATATGGTACGAATGCACTGTGTTCCGACCTGGGTTCGGGAATATCATTACAAGTACTATTTGGAGTGAACATGGTACTGAAATAATTGGCAAACACCTGTGCGATCTTGCTCGGTTCATGTTCGGGTAATCCATTGTTGTCAATTGAAAGGGGAGCACGGTTTTTCCTCTTACTACGAACAAATGCAAAAAACCTTTTCCTATTATCGTCACTATCTGATAACAATTCATTCAAATACGAATAATACGACTTGTTTATCAATACTTTCACTTGGTTACGAAGTTCCCTATACGCCTGCCAACTATCGTTGGTATTCAACTGTTTCGATATCTTAAAAATTCTATTTTTCTTACTGATCATTTTCTTAATGTCAAGTGTTATCCAGGGGCTTAAACGGTTATTGCGGCTTTTTTTGCGGGGGATACAATCACGAACCGCTGCATAAAAAATATCCATAAAACCATCCCAAGAATTATCAATATTATCAGTATCCATAAATAAATCCCAAGGAGCATAATACAGTATGTTATTGAAATGTTCTGTGTCAGCCTTGTTATATTGTAGATAGTCACGCAAAATTTGTTTTGGCGGAGACATCTTTTTCAAGACTTTGCCCCCTCCCCCGAGAATCCTAGATCTTCCCATGTCTAGCACATTCTTATTCAAAGTTAGGACTGGATACATACCAGAAGTTGTCATTGGATCCACTAGGCGTGTAGTTCGGCCATTTCACGTTCAACTCTCCTTGAATAGACTGGTGTCAAAATTGGGATAAAACAGGTAAGATTAGGTGTGTGGGCCTATTAAATTAGTTATTAGATTGTGGTGGGTGTGAAAGAAACTGTAGAAGTCAAAAGAAAATGTTTGTTATGCAGTACATAATATTGTGTAATTTAAGGCTTTGGAATTATTCAAGAGAACACACAAACAAAGAAACTAACAAACAACGTACGTAGATGGTTTTTGTAACATGCACCCAACAAGCTTTGCAGTCTTTTTTAATGAAAAAGTTATCTGACCAGCAACAACACATACAACAACGACAGCAACTTAAACCACCATCTCGAAATCAAGGAGGGGCACAATTTTGGACTTGAATACATAAGGTATTTAACTTGGGTTTTAAGGGGCGCACGGACAGGATACGACCCCACCCTAAATCCGCCCCTTACTATAATTGAAAACATAATTATATACTATACTAAGGCGATCTCATTTGACTTACAGAGATAGCATTTCTGCTGTAGGTTCCTGGACAGTATATTGGAGAATTTTTTTTATTGCTCTTGAAAGGCCTGAAATGAAATACAAATAAATATTACTACTACTAGATAGATCGATAACTACATACGTGGATATAAATAAATGAATAAACAAATAAATGAATAAATAAATAACAATTAATAAATAATATACTAGAATAGAGTTTACATTGTTTTTGAAAGGCATGAAATATGATTCAAATAAATGGATAGATAATAATAATAGTATTCCTCTTTTTAGCGCTTAATACAATGTCTCTTAGCTCTTTACAGATACATAATAGATTAATAATTAAATAACTAAATAAATAAGTAAATAGATATATAAATAGGTGAATAATTAAGTAAATAATTAAGTAAATGAATAAATACAAAAATACAAAAAAATACGGGAGTAGCTTTCACTTTATTTGTTGTTGTTGAAATAATCATATTTCAAGGTCGAACTCACCAAAGACCGTGTATTGTCCATATTTTCTCAGCTGTATTTGGGATGGTACATCTCATCTGAGAACAATCAGGAAGATGAAATATTGGATGGAAATCTTTAGATTTAGATCTAAGAATTGATAAGGGTGATGATAATAATAATGATGATAATGATAATAACAAGATTGATAACAATGATAATAATAATAATAACAAGATTAATAACAATGATAATAATAATAATAATAATGAAAATGACACTACTACCACTGATAGTACTACAACTTCTCCTACTACTACTACTACTACTACTACTACTACTATCAGAAATATTAATAATGAAACTACAGCTATCACTACTAAAATTGATAATAATTACTCTACTAAAGTACTACTACTACTACTACTACTACTACTACTACTACTACTACTACTACTACTGCTACTACTACTACCACTACTAGTAGTAGTAGTACTACTACTACTACTACTACTACTACTACTACTACTACTACTACTACTTCTACTACTAATCAGTGGCGTAATGAGCAAAAACGTTTGGGGGCAGACCAAAAATCCGCATCACCCCACTCTTACATGCAGGCCCCGCTGAACGTTTTTTTTCAAAGAAGGGTCTAGGGGTAAAGCCCCCGAAGCTCAAGGGGTATGGGCATCAGTGGCGTATCCAGGAATTTCTTACTGGGGTGGGGGCAAAAAATGGCATGGGGTGAAAATATGATGAAGCGACAGAGCGAGGCTTTAGCGGCGAGGGAGCGAAGCGACCAAGCGGAGGTTAGTCGGCGAGGGGGTTCTGACCCCCTCCCAGAGTAGGAAGCATTTGTAATTTTAGAACCACATTAGACGCATTTTCAGGCACTTCCTGGAGTAATGACCTAAATTGCTTTCTCCTACCCCTCCAAGAGTAGGGATTTTTTTGCAATTTTAGAACCACATTTGGCGCATTAATGTCCACCGGCACTTCCTGGAAAAAACGAGGCCGTCTGATTGGTTAGAAGTTAGAGAAAAGTGATCTGTCACGTTGTGAGACGTTGTATATGCCCCGTTGCTGCACAATGCACTAAGACGGTGGTCCGGTACTTCACCAGTAGTACTTGCAAAAATTATCTCGAGTGTATAAATTGTGTTGTTATCAGATGCGTCGCAAGACTTTTTTCAGTGGGGAGAGGGGGGGGGGGGGTGTAGAGTCTACCGATTACCGACAAAACTACCCACCAATTACCGACAAATATATTAATGCCAATGTCCCAATTTCTACAAATTTAACCCTATAAACCCGGGGCCAGGAACTAAGTTATTTTTCGGTTTTCCCCTCCCGTGCGAAGCGCGGAAGCTTTGACACTTCATTAAATTATCAGAGAAAGAAGACGAATCATTGTACCGTTCTCGACTCTTAATCCTTGTCTGAATTCAGTTCCCCCTCCCCCCCATCCGCGCGAAGCGCGGAAGCTTTGACGTTTCAATAACTTATTAGAGAAAGAAGACGATTCGTTGTACACTAGTGTTACTGTTAGTGGACCATGGGTGACTATACAAAACATATGCTCTTCTTGGCTATTTGGGAATGTGTCAGTTTGCAACAGAAACGGAGAAACCCGCGTTTCGTTGAAAATCATGTGATATCACGAACATTTATAAATCACTAGTATGGATGTGAAAATAAGTCATGGTTTAATTTCATTTCATTATTATTATTATTATAATTATAATTATTTTTCTTTTTTCTTCTTGGGGGGGGGGGGGGGGCTAGCGCCCCCAAGCCCCCCATCAGTGCTACTACTACTACTACTACTACTATCACTCATCCTCTCCAAGCGCTATAGTTCTCCTGAGAACTATATGCTAAGAAAGATAACAAACAGTCCTTTTCAGGACTACACTCCTCCAAGAAAGATTACCGAGTCAGAGTCCTTTTCAGGACTCCTCAAACCTCTCTTTCTCTCTCACACATGGTGCAACCGCAAACCTACTGTATACTATCAATCAATTATCAATTTTTATATGCAAGAATGTTAAATGCAAATATATATATATATATATATATATATATATATATTTGTTCTGATTTATCAAGGTTTGCCTTGAGTTGCATACATACAAATGATTTTATATAAGCCCCTTTTCACTCGTGATTGAGATTTTAATTCATTCTTATTTTGATGGTTGAATGACGAACAATGAAATAGAAAGTATATTAAAAGTTTAGACTTACCTTTTTACAAAAGGAAGGCCCCCATTGATAAACCAATGTCAGCTTGTCATAATCAGCTTCTTCCCTGTTGATCAGGAGAGAGAGAGAGAGAGAGAGAGAGAGATAGAGAGAGGAAGTGAGAGTGAGAGAGGAAGAGAGAGAAAGAGGGGAGAGGGGGGGGGGCGTATAAATTTGTCATAGTTCCATTATCATTCTCGATATTTCTTTTGATTTTCCGCATTCTACTTCCATTTATTAGCTTACCGTTAATTCTAATAACTCCTTTTCACGCAATTCATAGTTATAAATGTCGTCCATTTTATCAATACAATCAATTCTCCTCTCCTACCCCTGGTTTACTCACAATTAATGTAGAAACATTTGATAAACATAAAATGTCAAAACATCAAGTCATCAAATACGCAGAAGAAAAAAGGAAAATAAGATGATATAGGCCTACATAATTATATTTACCAAACTTGGCGAAAAGGTTCTTCAAAGGATGAGCCTTCGCTGGTTTGCACGTAAGTTATCGCAACCAGAAGCAGCAAAAGAGTAAAGCGCGCCATAATCAGTCCGAGAATCCCTTGAAATTGTGCTGTCGATAACTTTTCGATACTGGTCCTGACCGCCTCTTTCGAAGATGTCGTCTGCTCTAGGTAGTCCCTCTGCAATGGCCCTTGACTCGAGCACCTAATGATGGTGAGGGCTCTTTATTCTGCTATTTATTTGAGAATGATGTTTACGGTGGTTATCATAACGGTATACTTGAGCCTTAGGTACTGGTCGTACAATCAATCTTTATTTTTTTACATTGCTGCATTGTGATAATTTGGAAATCAAAAGGCCAACATCCGCCTGCAAGATTGTGTCATATTGCCGGGCGAAAAAGACTTGATAGATAAGATTGCGAGAGAGAGAAGAAAGAGAGAGAGAGAGAGAGAGAGAGAGAGAGAGGGGGAGGGGGGGGGGATAAATGTAGGATAGAGAAAAGAGGGGGAGAGTGAGACGGAAAGATAGACACACAGTGAGAGGCAGGGAAAGAACGAGATAGGAGAAAGACACACGGAAAGATACAAACTTTTTACACTTACGGGGGTCAGGCGGGAAGAAGATGGTTATCATGATAATGATGATGATGGTGATGATGATTAGTCGGCACCATTGTAGTGATGTTAGATATGTATATAATCTAATTTAATATTATGCTGAAATCACTATAATATAGGAATAGAATGTTATACCTTGGAATGTTATGTATGATTCTAATGGAAATGCACAGAACATAAGTTCAACAACAACAAACATACACATTCAAACACAAAGAATACATAAATGGAAATAAAAAGTCACAGAAATAACAGATGAAAGGAATATGAGAATGTTACTTTTACATAAGCGTTTTGAAATTAAATGAACCAACAAGACAAAAAATAAATCAATGGCACTTTCAACAGCTAGAAGCATAACAAATTTAAATATGGAGACATTAAATTGCAGAATGACCTTCCCCCTCTCGACCTTCAATACTCTACTATAGATACTATACTAGATACACCACTGTCTAGAACGGATACCTAGAGCTAAGGTGTTGTGGTCTAGTGGATACGTCACCGGACTATATATATCACAAGGTACCGGGTTCAGTTCGAAACAAGTAGAGGAAATAAAGGATCGATAAATAAATGGCAATAAATTTTCCTCGCCCTTTCCTCTTTGTTTTTTTTGCACTGCTCCTCAAACGTTGGAATAAGTTTGTCCTTTGCCTTTTAATCAAAGCAATATGGTGTATTCATGATAGATATCTTCCCCGCACTTTATTGATCAATCTAAAGAGTCAAAGGATTGATCTATAAGGTTATAAGAAGTCACGAATTTTATCTATCAATAATAAATCATATTGTCACAGCTATTTCAGGGTGAGAGGTAACAAAATGTATTCATATTTAACTGTATATTTTCAATACTACGGATACAAATATAAACGTACCAAGAAACGATTCTTGCTGGCTGTATTGTGCAAACAATATTGAGTGATTGATTTCAAGAATAAGGCGGATTTCATATTTTCTTTGTTTGTCATGAGAAAGACGAATTGTTAGAACGTATAGTATCACGCGACATTTATTGATGATTTTTTCTTTTTACGTCCTGTTGCATGTATCACATCTACAAAAGGTATTGAAAATTATATCCTACATGTCTGCAAATATCGATTTGAAAGTACTGGTACATATACATCCTGTCTACAGATTTTCGTTTTTTTAAACATATATCTTACATTAAAATAGGATCATGAATGATGAAACTTGTAAAAACAATCTTTCAGCTTGAACCTTCATAGATATCTATGTCTTCAAATATATTCAATAACTGTCATTAGAAATTGCCCTTATTACTATTTTGTCTCGTCATTTAGACGGAGTAGACGGTGGCTGCGACATTGTGTAAAATAAACTAATATAGATGGAGACTATGTGGTTTATTGGATAAATAAACGCACAATTAAGGCCAAATTAAAAAAAATGTTTAGCGTCCTGTTTTTTGGAAAAAAAGGAAGGAGGAGGCCCCCTTTTTTTTTTCAAAATGGCCGCTCCAAATGGCCACTCGGTACATTTTCCCTGTCAGTCGGGCTATATTTCAAGATGGCCGCCGACATTTTTTTTATTAAAAAAAAAAAATCAGAAATAGATCCATTTTAGCAGTGTTTTTCATGTTTTTTTTCTTAAAAAAAAAAAAAATAGGAGGCGGCCCCCAAAAAGGAAGCGGGCGGGGACGCTAAACATGTATATTTTTTACATGACCTAACAACGAGTTAAATTTCAGGGTTCGAAACCCTGCCACAGCACAAATTTCCTTCGGCAAAAAATTTATTCTACATTTGCCATCCCCCGGGCTAAAGACGGGGTAATAATGTGATCGCAAGAGAGAGTAATATAATACTCAATATTAATTTTGCCCTACTTAAATTATGGCAATACTACTTGTACAAAAGAAAGCTATGCGTGTTATTTGTAACACTCCCTGGAGTTCCCATACTGATGTTTTTTTTTGTTGAAAATAATATGTTGAAGATAAATAATTTATATCGTTATAGCCTCTGTCAGTTTATGTACCAGTTAAATAACAATACGCTACCTTCAGTCTTCAACTCAATATTCATCAAAACTAAAACTATACACAAATACCCCACGCGCCAATCTGACGAATTCCACCTGACATTAACTAGAACTATACTTGCTAAATCCATATTCACTTATGCGGTGGTCACATCCCGCCGTACTTGCAAGTGCGTGCTGTCTACGTGCAAAAACGTGGGCAAAATGTGGGTATCGGTACGTGGTGAGTACCGCCTCCGTACGGATTTGGGAGCACGCAGACACACCGTAGCACTTTTAGTGCACGAGGAACTTTCGCTGCGTTCGGGCTACCGATTCACCCCCAGTGCGCGTGACGTGCGTGCCCGGTACTGCCAACGAGCGCACAACGCACTGACTCCGTGCGTTTTTAAATTTGTTTCCCACGATCACTTGCTCTACGGAAGGCGCACTTAGCACGTGCGTGCTGCGCACGTGATAAGCGCGTGGTCCGTGCTTACTCGCCACTTCCCCAGTTTAACTTTCTAATGAGCACGCAGAACTCACGTGGACCGTACCGAGTAAGCACGTGCTCCGCACTTACAACGCACGTTGTGCGCACTGATTTATGCAGTATACAACAGCCGAGCCGACGGAAGAGTGCCAACATTTCGTCTCCAAGATGGCGCCGAAGAAGACACAGAATAAGGGGTCAGCTGCATCTGCAGCTCAAAAGGCAGCGGATAAGAAGGCCAGAGAGGCCCAACAGAAACGGGCCGCGGAAGATGAGAGGGCCAGAGAGGAAGAGGAGAGGAGGAGCGAAAAAGAGTCAGATGGTGACGCCAAAGCGTCTGATCATGAGGAGGGTGCTGCTGGTGGATCGGAGAAGGGGTCACATGAAAAGGGTGTGACAAAGGAAAAGGCCAACTGCTCGTACTCGGCGAAACAGGAGCAGTGCCTGGTTGAGTTCTTCTCGGTCAATCTGGTCTTCTTCGAAAAGTTTCCCAGGGTTTTCCCTTCCCTTGAGGCCCGTTGGCCGACCATCTGGTTGGGTTCGGTCATCTGCACATCCTCCCTCCAGGCCCCGGGGACCACGTTGCCATCCTCATCCTCGTGGTCCAAATTAAGGTCCTGTAGTCCGGGCCGGCGCTTTCGCAGCCAATTGTGAAGGGTGAGGCAGCCCAACACAACGCGAATCACCCTGTCAGGCTCCAACAGCAGGGTGGTGAGTAGGCACCGCCACCGGTGAGCCAATATCCCGAAGCCGTTCTCCACAACCCGACGAGCCCGAGAGGTCCGATAGTTCATCACGCTCTCTTTGTGGGTCATGGCACGGCGACTGTATGGCTTCAAGAGCCACTTTCGCAGGGGAAAAGCATCATCGCCTACGATGAAGTAGGGAAAGTTCCGGTCGTCGCCTGGAAGTGGATCCGGTGCTGGGAATCCAATGGTGTTGTCCTCCAGTGCCCCCCGGAGGGTGGACTCGTTTAACACGCGTGCGTCTGAGGAAGAGCCGTTTGCCCCCACCTTGCACCACAAGAAGGAATAGTTAGCATCCACGATGGCCAGGAGCACCACAGAACAGAAGCGCTTATAATAATGTAATAGAGCGATCCACTTTTATTGGGCTTCTTGATGGCGATATGTTTCCCATCGATCGCCCCATAACAGTGGTGAAAGTTCCATCGCGTTCCAAACTGGCTGGCGACGGCTTTCCACTCGTCCTGTGTGGAGGGCATGTTGAACATCTCCTCCTTATGTTCCTTGTAGATGGCGGTGCAGACCTCCGGCACGAACGTGGATATGCTGTTGTGTGCCACCCGGAAGTCGTAAATTTTAAAGCAAATACAAAGCAAAACCAAGAATTTGTTATGGCAGAAATGAAGACACACACCTTGGGCACTTGGTGATTCGAGGGGTCACTCGGAGCAGGAGCTCGGCGAAGAGATTGGGGTCCATTCGGATGTATCCGACATAGTCCCCCCGCGATTCACGCTCTAGCTCTTGGAACAACGTTTCGTACTGCCCGAAAAGCCTCCTCCTCTCGATCCATGGGCGAACCCACCATCTCCTGCGTCGGCATCTCTGTTGCCTCTCTCTCTCCCGTATCAAGGCAAGTAATACCACGTCGTGCTCATGCGCTGCCACTTGAAGGTGTTCTTGCAGCATCAGAACCCGGAGTCTCTGCGGTGGAATGGTCGGCATCATGAGGAGGCAGCAGCAGCTGGGACTTCTAGAGAAAATGGGAATGTCGTCCTATATACTTCGACATACCCCGACTCACCAAGTTCTTCGTACGTGCACGCACTTACAACGTGCGAGTGAGTAAGGACACCGTACGTGAGCAGCACGTGTAAGTACGGCCTCCGTAAGATAACGTGGTAACCGCACGGAGACCGTACGTTGTAAGCACGTAGTAAGCACGTTGTAAGCACGTACAACGCACTTACCACGTGCGCAACGTACGATGCACGCAACCGCTCTAGGCCAGGCGTGGCGCGCGGGCCACGTACTTACACCGTACGTGTGACGTGCTTTGCCGGTACTCCCTCCCTGCCTTTGCCACTCCCTCCCTACGTTTTCAGAAAACGTGGCGGCCGTGGCCTCCCCAAAAACCGTACGGACTAAAAACACGCACGGTGGGATGTGACCAACGCTTAATTACGCAGGCCCGAAGCTTTGGACCATTCTTGATGTTAGCATCAAGAATGCTCCCAATTTAAATTCTTTTTAATTTAACTTAAAAAAAATCTTTTCTGCGTGATTATCAAGCCTCAGCTCTCCTTCATGAAATATTTTGCACTCAATAAAATACTTTGTTATATTTTCATCCATTTTCTACTGCCATTCGTATTCCGGTCGGTACGTGTTTTGTTGTGTGTGTTATCGGAGTTGTACCCTCTTATTCCTTGTTTCCCTTGCAATCACTAAAGATCGCGCCATCACTCGGCTTAACGTATATAGTCGGCGAATAACAAAAATCAATATAGGGTCCAGAACTAGACTATGACGTCATATGCTGTTGCGTAATACAGCCCCGAAACTGGGCTTTTTTTCGAGCGTTCTGAGTCGTCATTGTTAAAGCTACTAGATTCCAGAATTATTGATGATTTCAAAGAAAAATCATTGTCATATTCGGAATCATATTCGGAATCTCCGTCAAATTTTTGTATCGTTTTCAATGTTAAGCCCGTTTTGGTTAAAGGGGACCTTTAAACTTCTCTGTAGTACAGTACGTATGGTAAAGCAGTGGTCCTGGTGTTGGTCCACATGTGAATACGAGAGTGAGAAGTAATATTTATCGCAACAATGCGCTTTCTTACCAATCTTCGCGTATGCTCTTGCTTCTCCCGGTGATAAGAAGATGGTGACAAATAAAAATATGGGGTCTTCATCTCTACATTTCTGGAACTTTTTGAAGCTTCTGAAGTTGAAGAGAGCAGGGCTGTACTCCGAATGTCGCTAATTTGAAAGGGTGTGATTTCTTCTCTTTCTCTCTTTTACTGTATCTATTCGCTCCGATTAAAAAAAAAAGTCTTCACTTTACTCTATCTCCTACCCACATCAAATCTTTACTCCGACTTTGTCCTTCTTACAAACCAAAGAATAGACTCTAAAATACCGTGATAAATATGGACTCGGAAAAGGAAATGATTACCTAATTAGTTGCTATTTAGTAATTTTAACACCAATTGCACTCATTTCACACACTTTTTCATGATACTGGGGATTGGTTCACTCTGTCTTGACGTGTATCTGAAACCCGCCAATCGCAAGAGCGCATTTATCCTTGTTTGGTCACGTGTTTCCTGTATACCGATCACTAACGTTAAGCTATCTTTCTCTTTCTACCTTTCCCACAAAAGGGCTTGTCAGTCACCAGCATGCAGACTTGCACCGACTGAAGGATACCTTCTTCAATCGCCGTTTGCGATGACAATTCCATCAACCGATCAATCAATCATTCAATCAAACAAACAATCAATCATTCAATCAAACAAACAATCAATCAATTAATCAGTCAATCAACCAATCAATAAATCAACCAACCAATCAAACAATCAATCAATCAACCAATCAGTCAATCAACCAATCAGTCAATCAATCAATCAATCAATCAACCAATACAATTATTCAATTAAGCAAGCAATCAACCAACCAATCACGAACCGATGAACCGATGAATTAATGAATCAATTATTCAATCAATCACCATGTCTTTGCACTTTTACTTTGATAGCTGCCTTGTAGAACAGTCGTTCCTCATATTATGATTGGGTGCATTTTATCTTCGTTCTGACGATTACTAGCATTGAGAAGATTTGCCTAATAAAAGACAAATAGTAAAAGATTCTCTTGGAATTCACAAATAAAGCCGACCGTATCTCGACTGAATAGGCAATTTTTGTAATGCAAACAAATTAAAAATGAGTTTGAACTGAATAATTGATGGTTCAGTGCGTGTTATCTAATTTAAACAAAATGGACATCATCAGATTTGTACCAACCTAATATGTAATTTTCGTACTACAATCTTTGTGAAGCCCTTCGTTACGAATTATTTCATTCACCTGTTAGGAATAATTGTATCCACAGTGCCCTTTATCTGTTCCATTCTTCATTACAGTCACGTGGATTACAGTCACACGAAGTATGAAAATAATGTTAGTTGAAGAAGGAATAGATTTTATTTGATATTAAACGTGTTTCATGAAAACTTAATACGCTACACTAATAATGTATGAACTTCTAACTGAAATAGCTTCAATCGTAGGTGGTAAACAGTATGAAACTGAGTTAGTAAAAGAAAATGACAATAACTACATTAATAAAGTGCATATTATGCTCTTCCTCCGATCCAATCTTCGAAGAAATGCCAATTATACTAGATATATAAATATGAACAGACATCATCTTCCTGATGTACATTGTAGGTTTTAAGTAATATGCTAATAACCGGAAATTTAGTGCATTTAAGCTTTTTAGTCAGAATAAAAGCCGAATCGAATCGTACAAAATCGTACTACTGGTATGACGTCACTATGATTCTGAGACGATTTAGCTATTCTTCCTCCGAGGAAGCGTGAAATCCATTGAAATGTGATTGTATTAATCATGTGGCTATTCAAATCATCTATCATTACGAATTTAAATGTTTGAATGTTCATATCAAATGCTATGGCAAAATTCGGATCGTAGTCAGATGGTATAGTGAGCCGACCGTTCAAGACGCCTACAAAGCAATACATGTATTAATATCCTGGCCTTAGCTTTAATAGTGGAAAGGCGCTCAAAGCATTAACAAGGGATAAATTCCTACCAGGTATCTATTTTCTACCTGGGTGGAGAGGGTTTAATGTAGATTAATTTCTTGCCAAAAGACTGGGTGCCATACTAGAGCTCAAAATTAGCTTTAAGAGTGATTTCCCATAGTATTAGATGTAACAGACGTTAGTGAGTCAGCCCGCGTCTTATTCTTCCTTCTCCCACATGTCATTGAAGAGGGTCTCCAACAAAGGCCTGCCGTCATCTTCCTCTTCCTCCGTCATCATCATCTCCCTCGCACCCATCTCGGCGACGTCGAGCAGGAATTGGAAGGCGAGATCGTCGGATGCTCCCTGCATGGACTTAGTGGTGATGTAGCTGTCGAAAGGGGGGTAAACAACCTTTTTGAGGGGGTTGCATTGACCCCCTCCTACCAGCTCACTACCACATGTGATTGGCTTGAGAGTCTTGTCGAAACACAGGCGAACTTCAAACAGGTACTGTATAGTCTTCTTCTCCTGTAGATGATTTTAATAATAAACCAATTCATTAATTATAATAATTTGGTCTTATATCTACCCAAGGTAGTCATATTAGGCTTACTGCGGGCAGTGCAGTTACTAATACGCCAAAATAGAGAGTAAAGAGAGAGAGAGAGAGAGAGAGGGTGGTATTATTTCGGTTTCGTCAAGGAAGAGAAATTAATGCCCGTCAGTATTAGTTTGGCCAGGAGGGATTAGACCACCCAGCGTGGTCACTGACAGGTGGTTATCTCATTAACTCAGCTCTCAATTAACATAAGAAAAAAAGGATTATGAGGGACCAACGGGCACCGCTTACGCATTGTTTTCTATAGAGGGAGCAAGTAGCTACAAGTATTGCAGCGGGGCTTTAAGAGAGATATTCTTTCATGGAAGGAGTCCTGAGAAGGACTGGTGAACCAGGTTATGAAAGCGAATATAGAGATCAAGGATGGACGTTCCGAACAGGTTTACTGCTCGTCATCAGGACTTAAGTGAAGGATGATCTCTTTATCACTTTCTTTTCCATCCTCTTTCGAACCTAACATTCGTGTTCAGGACTACCCACATGAAGTTGAAACCGCAAACATTTGAATTCATTTTTTGGTCTGTTTTCATAGCTATTATACCCTGGACATGGTGGAATTACGAGAGAACTTAGTAATCATTGTGTGTACAAATCTCACACTAACATATATCGCTCCAGACGTGGAACTTGCTATAAGAATCTTTCGGGTGTAAAATTTATGACGATGACTTCACTTTATGAGGAGAGTCTTAAAGATGATATGTCCCTTTTGCAGCCAACATCAAATTCTGTAGAACTTTGCAGGAATTATGAATATGTCATGTTTGTCCTATCTGTGAAATGTAAACGTTAGCAGTGTCCTCATATTCAAATTATGCAAGGGAACCTGTTTACTTGCTAGACTTCACTGCCAGACATTATTGATTGAATGACTGGCTTTTTTTCTTATTTGGTAATAACATACATAAAATGAGCATTTTTCTACATCAATAACCCACTTCTTGTAATGGCCAAAATTAAACTGATTGAATCTTTGCGCAGCATAAAACGTACGACCATTCGGTACAATGGTCTGAAAATCAGACTTTTACGTACTGACTCTATAACTCTTAAGTCGATTCAACAACTAATAGTCGTTATTTTCCACCTTAAAGATATTTTCAAGCCCCCTTTTTTAGAGAAGTTCTAAATTAGGATTATCTTTCAAATGCCGTTAGATTTTAACCTTTTCATTTGTTGGCCTGCAAATGGGACATAGTACCTTTAAGAAGTGGACCTAGGGGAGGGGGGTGCACACATTACGTAAGATCTGCTTTGAAGTCCACTCTTAGTGACTGATAAAACTCGTTGTCGGAACATTACCCGAAAGGTGTCAAATGCCCACGAATAAAGCTGCATTTACACTGCAACTTCATACGTATCACTGATTTTTTTGCAGTGTAGAGGCAAACTTCAGTAATATACCGATTTTTGCTCACGTGACTCTCCTCGCGTCCGTGCTAATGAATGCAGGACACCGCCGATTATTATTTTTTTTTTTTAACGACGATTTTTCAAAATATGTTTGGGATGTGTCCTTGATGTAAATCATACTTACTACACAGAAGACATTCGGGTCGACGCCAAGTCCCTTCTTCAGGGCTGAAGTGATGTAGGCCAATGGATATTTGAGGCTGTTAGAGGGCCCTACAGCATTGTCGCCGTCTGCCAAGATTCTGTCAAACACGAGGAGGTGAGGTAATAATTCGCTTTATTCAAATCACAAATAACAGTTAAAAGACTAAAATTATGCAATTCACATTAAGACAACGACTGACTTTCGACGCATAGCTTGTAAAATGGGGCCATTAACACACAAAACTACATCATATAATGGTAAGAAATCGCGAACATAGGTACAAGGAACAAACAACATACAGACAATATCAATCTATTCTTAATACAATCTCAAATCCAAAACGATGTTTACCGTCATTTAATTCATAATGTTTCAAATCATTCTGGTTAGAAAAATACGTATTTTGTTAGACTAACAATGCTTATTTGATTTTTGAGCCAATGACAATTGTATAGCTTGGGAACCCCCCCCCCCCCCCCTCCTCCCCCAAGAAAGAATAAATAGATTAATTAAAGAAAGACCAATTGTAACTAAATAAATAAAATGCCATATTTATTCCCTCATTAATAGTAATTTATTTAGGACCACTATAGGTTGTTGCGAACGTGGTGAACTTTTTTCTGTAAATCTTAAATCAAACAATTATATGGTGAAAGACATTCCAAATGCCAGCCAGTGATTATTTAAGAGTAAGTGAATGATAAGTTGGGGGTACATGAAAAGGGGGTGCCTGCAACAAAGGCCCGCCCTCAGCGTCCTCACTTCCTGCGTGAGGCCCAGTACTCTTTTCATGTCGCGGTTAAGCATGGCTCATGATGCGGCCAAACCGCGATTATTTTTGTGATGATGTCAAGTGTAATAGCTTTTTAATTCCTATCTTATAACACAGAGATGAGTGAATGCGTGTGACACATTTTTTATTTTATTTTATTTATTTATTTATTTTTATTTTTTTGTTGGGGGGGGGGGGGGTATACCGCGTCATATCTGAACGCGCCTTTTTTGAGGCGGTTTACCGCGTTAAAATGAAGCGTGAGGAAGGACGCCAGTAAAAGCTCATTCATATAAATATGACGGGGTAAACCCCTGCGGTTTATGGTGTAATGACCTAAACCTAATACATACGCTGCACATTTTCTGTATCTTACAGATAATAAGTAAGTTCGCGTATACATCCTTGGTGAGTGAAAGTACCTATTCCATCCCTACTTGCCTATCATGTACACGTCATAAACAAAAAGAAGATGAAGAAAAAGAAGAAGATGATGGTGAAGAAAAAGGAGGAGAGGAAGGAGGAGAAGAAGTAAAAGAAGGAGAAGAAGAAAAAGAAAATAAACAGAAGAAGAAGAAGAGGAGGAGAATGAAGAAGATAAAATAATAGAAGAGAAACGGAAGAAGAAGGAAAAGAAAAATATGAGAAGAGGGAGGAAAGGAGAAGGAGAAGATTGAGAAAAAGTAGAAAAAAAGAGTGAGAAAAGAAGAAAATGATGATGAAGGAGATGAAGAAGGTAGAATAGGAAGAAGAAGGAGGAAAAGAAGAAGAATGTGGTAAAAGCCATAATACATACTTTTTGATATCATATTTGTCATAGAGATCCATGGTTCCCTGGAAGTACTTGAGTTGAGAGTTAAACGTTGTCAAATCACTAGCACATGTACCGTGCTTTATATACTCATGTTTCCTGGATTGAAAACAAACAAATAAACAAACAAAATAACAAACAGAACGATTAAACACGTCTACAAGTCGGATTTTTATGGTATTTATGTGCCAAATAAGCATGATCCTTATTAAAGTTACATGGGACTTTTGGGTGGTTATGTGTTGCCTGGTCACAATTTAATTACCCACAGCGGCATTCTGTGTAGGTCCTGGAGGGGATATCATGGTGAATGGTTGAGGAGTAGAAACCCTGCTTACAGAACTCCATCCAGACGTATGGGTGGGACTTGAAATGTCTGAGTGTCTGACCTATAAGACTATGCCGACTGCACGGTCTAGTGCACCCCATACGCATTGTACTTTAGCTGCTCATGACACAACCAGAAACTGATGGGGCTAGGCTCGGCTCAAGACTTTATTAAATCGTCAAGTAAGAAGTCTGTGCCTGCAGTCTAAGAAAAGCGCACCCGGTAAAGTTGTGATGGCCCAATTCATTTGTTTTTATCAGAGAATTGTCAAGATTTTTGCCCCTCCCCCTAGAATCCTGGATCTACCAATGTCTAGCACCATCTTACTCAAAGTTATAAGGACTAGATATATACCACAACTCGTCATTGGTTCCATCAGTCTTATAGCTCGGCCATTTCTCGTCCAACGTGGTTTTTATAGACTAATGTAAAAATTGGGATAAAACAGATAAGGTTAACTGTGTGGACCAATTAAATTGGTGAGTAGATTGCGGTGTAAAAGAAACTATAGACGTCAACAGAAAATGTTCATTATGCAGTACATACTAGTGTGTATTCTAAAGGAAACTCCAACCCAAATAGACAACCACTCTAAAACAAGGCAGACGCAAACTAATGAAAGTTTCAATTAAATCTGACAAAATAAAAGAAAGTTATGAATTTCTGAAATTTGTAATCACTATTCGTATGGGCACTTCCATTTGGCTTAAGCAGTATTGTCAATTTGATGTAGTGCCGGACTACTTTCCCATCTGTTTCAACATGTTAAATGACTAACATTGACATTTAGGAAAGTTCATTGCTCAGGAGGGTCTATTCCTTTTAGAGGACCTATAATAATATGATATCTATAATATATTTTGAATAGTGCCCCAAGGGAGAAGGAACTTACGAGAAAAAAAAAGAAATTAATGGTATTTGTGTAAACTGCAAATGGAGAGTTATCACAATCCACGGACCGAACTACCAATTTGAGATTCGCATATAGACTTAGGGATCTCATATTTCAAATATTTATATATTCCTTACTATTGGTCCGATTCATTTCAAACTTTTGCCATGATGTTTCTGTTATTTTTCTGCTTTCATACAAATCAACTTATTACAGGGGTTGGATTGCCCTTTAAGGCTTTGGAATCATTAAAGCAAACTAACAAACGCACTACAAACAACTAAAACCCAAACGTAGATGGTTTCTGTAACATGCCTCCACCAAGCTCTGTAGTCTTTTTCATCTTGACTCTGAAAATCACCACCTCAAAATCGAGGAGGGAGGGGGGGGGGTACAATTTTGGACGTGGTTGTGGTAGTTCACTTGGGTTTTAAAAGGGGCGCACGGACAGGATACGCCCCACCCTAAATCCGCTGACGATAATTGAGAACATACGGTAATTCTTTATTATACTAAGGCGATCTAATTTGACGTACAGAGATTGCACTACTGTCGTATGTTCCTGGACAGTCTATTGGAGAAGATTTCACGTTGCTCTTGAAAGGCCTGAAATAAAATGTAAATAAATAGACAAATACAAAAAAAGATAAGTAAATAAATCAATACATAAATAGATAAATAAAAAAAGTAAACGAATAAATAAAAAGACAATAAATACGATAATGACGTAGATTTCACGTTGCTCTTAAAATATAAAATACAAATTGATAAATACATTCATAAATAGAAAGATAATTAAATAGATAGATAACTAAAAAAATAGACCAATACATGAATAAATACATAAATACATGAATAAGTAAATAAGTCAATGAATAAATAAATGAATAAAGAAATAAAATATTTATACAAAAAATATATGCTGGAGTAGAGTTAACATTGTTCTTGAAAGGCCTGAAACAAAATACAACTATACAACTAAATAAATGATTACATAAATAAATTAATAACTAAATAATTAATCGACAAGTAAATAGATATATGAATAAGTTCTCATGTAGTTTCTCGCCTTGACTTCTGTCATGGTACCTTATATGGTCTTCCTGATAACGAAATTCAGAAGTTGCAAAGAATCAAACACTCTTCGGCAAGGTTGCTTACTCGCACTCGACTTCATGATCACATTAGCCCAGTTGTAGAAAAAACTGCATTGGCTTCCAGTAAAACAACGAATTGATTTTAAGATTTTGACATTGGTGTTCATGCAAGGATTAGGCCCTGATTACTTACAACAATTGATAACAAAATATTGCCCGGCAAGAAACCTTCACTCTCAGTCAAAATCCTTGTTAAATCCTCCCTCAATATCAACAAATTACTATGGTGCGAGATCCTTTCAACTGGCAACTGCAGAGTTATGGAATAAATGACCTAGTCATCTTAAGCAGCTTGATACAGTAGAAACTTTCAAAAGTCTCTTAAAGACACGACCTTTTTTCGGTTGTTAAAATAGTACAATGTTATGACAAAGCAGTTATTCTTTCTCTTCTATTACCTTATGTCTGCTATTACCCTTTTTTTTTCTTCTGAGCGCATAGGGACTTAAATTCCTTTTTTGTGATATGCGCGATATAAGATTGGTTTATTATTAGGTTAGTGAATAAATAAATGAATAAAGATATATTTTTCTAAATAAGATACTGGAGTGGCCTACACTTAAATAATCATATTTCAGGGTCGAACTTACCAAAGACCGTGTATTGTCCATATCTTCTTAGCTGTATTTGGGATGGTACATCTCCCCTGAAAATAATCAGGAAGATAACATATTGGATGAAAATCTTTAGATTTAGATCACAAGGTCCGCGGTTCAAGTCCCACCGCGGCACTTATGTCCTTTGGCAAGACATTGATCTACATTTGCCACTCTCCACCCAGGTGTTAAATGGGTACCCGGTAGGATGCGAAAGCTACTGTGCTTAGATTAGCAAGTGTGCGCTTGTAAAAATGACGCCTGGCTGGAATGCTCCCCAGGGAGTGGAGAATGTGCATACATTATGTGCAGGTAAACCTGAATCCGATGACCGGGGTAATAATATATATATCTGTAAAGCGCTTCGGTCCCGAAAAGCGCTATATAAGAACTAGCTATTATTATTATATTAGTTATAGTTATAATGGAAATAATAATGATAATAATAATAATAACAAGAATGGATATAATGATAATCATAATAGTTATATAAATATCAATGACACTACTACCACTACTACTCCTACTACTACTATTACCCATACTGGAGTGTTGGCTCAGTCAGTAGAGCGTCCGCCTCACAACCGGCCGCGTCATACCTAAAGACGTTAACAGATGGGAGTTGCTACTACCTTGTTTGGCGTTCGACAATAAGGGATAGAGCAACGTCGATCTGGCGCTGCTCAGTGGCTGCCGAGCTCACGATCAATTGGGCAAAAAGAATTTCCGTTTCGGTTTAACTTAATAAAATTTGGAGTGGACTTAAAAAGATTATTATTAGACTATTATTTCTACCACTACAAGTATTAACAAAGATAATAATGAAACTACTGCTACGACTATAGTTATACTACTTTAATAACCAGGCTACGACGATAAGGCATTCAAGGAAATCCCTTATACTAATTTGTGAAACCTCAATTTAACTTTGTTAGACATGTTTCTATCATTCAAACTTACCTTGACGAATCCAGATTTTGTCGTATTATACGACAAAATCTGCTGACTCTTCAATTCCTCTACTTCCACTTTTACATTGATTCTTTGTAGACCGTTAGGTAGGTTTCGAACGTAACATACAATTTAATATCTGCATCACCTCCTCTATTTTTATTTTAAAAAATCGTTATCATTCAACGTATTTGAAAATCTAAAGACGAAACTTAGAAAGAAAAAAAAAAGAATTCTCTCTGGTGGTAGGGGTCCCAACGTGTTGCGGCCTTGGTCTAACCAAAGATGTATAGACTTGTTTCCGTAAAAGCAACTATGCAGGTTTCTACACAATTATTTGTTTTTGTTTCCCTATCACGAAAGGACAAATGTGCAGGTTTGCTCATTGTAGTTTAAGAAATAGCATTTTTAATAAAGCTATGGAAAAGTATTCCAAGCGGCAAACAGGATCTAAAGTGTATTGAAAAACTTATCCTACCACCGGACGAACAGCGCTGGAATAACTGCGGAAGGGGGTGTTAGAAGCCCGGCTATTATGTCATCAATTATTTTATGTTATAATGTTTTATGAAGAAGAAAATTAAATTAGTTCTAATTTGAAGAATTGCATGGAGTTTCATACATACAAATTCATTTATGTTAGCCCCTTTTCGCTCATTTCCTCAAAATATATGATTGATATTATCATTCATTCTTATTTTGATGGTTGAATGACGAGTAATGAAATAGAAAATATATATAAACAATTTAGACTCACGTTCTCACAAAAGGAAGGCCCCCATTGGTAAACCAATGTCAGCTTGTCATATTCAGCTTCTTCCCTATTGATCAGGAGAGAGAGAGAGAGAGACAGAGAGAGATAGAGAGAGAGAGAGTATAATTGTGTGTGTGTGAGAGAGAGAGAGAGAGAGAGAGATGAAGTGAGAGAGAGGGAGGGGAAGAGAGAGAGAGAGGGAGAGAGAGAGAGAGAGTGTGTGTGTGGGAGAGAGAGAGAGAGATAGAGAGATAGAGAGATGAAGTGAGAGAGAGAGAGAGAGAGAGATAGAGAGATAGAGAGATAAAGTGAGAGAGAGGGAGGGGGAGGGACAGAGAGAGAGAGAGAGAGAGTGAGTGTGTGTGTGGGTGTGTATGTGTGTGTGTGTGTGTGTGAGAGAGAGAGAGAGAGAGAGAGAGAGAGAGAGAGAGGGGGTAAAGTTGTTGTAGTTCCATTATCTTTCTTGATATTTAATTTGATTTGTTGCGTTCTGCACTTGTTATTAGTTACATTTAAACATTCATAAATAAAACATTCATAAATTTACCGTTAATTCTAATAATATTTCTTTTTCACGCAATTCCCCGTTATTCATGTCGTCCATTTTATCAATACCGTCAATATAATCTCGTACCCCTCGTTTACTTAAAAACTATTTAGAGACATTTGATAATCATGAAATGTCAAATATCAAGCCATCAAATACGGAGAAGAAAAAAAGGAAAAGAAAAATATATACATATATTTACCAAACTTGGCGTAAAAATTCTTCGAAGGATCTGCCTTCGCTGGTGTGCACGTAAGTTATCGCAACCAGAAGCAGCAAAAGAGTAAAGCTCGCCATAATCAGTCGGAAAATCTCTTGAAATTGTGCTGTCGATAACTCCTCGATACTGGTCTTGACCGCCTCTTTCAATGATGTCGTCTGCTCTAGGTAGTCCCTCTGCAATGGCCCTTGACTCGAGCACCTAATGATGATGAGGGCTCTTTATTTTGCTATTTATTTGAGAATGATGTTAACGGTGGTCATCCGATCATAACAGTATACTTCAGCCTTAGGTACTGGTCAAACGATCAATCTTGTTATTCTTTATTTTGTATAGATTGCCGTATTGTGATGATTCGGGAATTGAGAGGCCAACATCCACCAGCAAGGTTATGTCATATTTCCGGACGAAAAAGACATATAGCTTAAAGAGTGCAACTCTCCATATTGTCATAATCATGATAATAGTATTGTATTCTCTATGTTACGGACAATCTCTCCCACCGTACACCCGGCGATCCGAAAAGCTTTTGCTCTATTACAGGCGTCCATGCTATTGCTCTCCCAGCACGTATGACGTCATATCAATACTGCTGTCTAATTGGCTGGAAGTTAGATTGAGCCTGGGATCCAATCCTCACGACTGATCCTAATCCCAACGCACACTATACGATCCGACTACGATTCGATTTCGGGAAAATTTAAAATAAAATTTGATATGAACATTCAAACATCTTAAGATCTTAAAGGGCCCATGACATCGAAATACAAGTGTATTCCTGTTGGTGTGCAGTCCTGCATACATCTCATATTTTGATATGTTAACTTCTGAATTTGTTTCATAGATTTTTAAATGTTTTTTTTAATATTTGTTTTTCAAACTTGCTAAGCTCCACCCCAAAAACCTCCAGATCTCATTCCCCTTGTGACATCATCTGTCAGTCATCAATGAACTAACTTGAGAAAGTGGCATGTAACTTTGCCAAAGTTGACCACCTGTTACAATACCACAAACAATAGCAACATTTAAGTTGCTATGTCAGACATCTCAGACTAAACTAATATTCTAGAATAGACAATGGTATATAATTTCCACCAGCTTAGCACACGTTCATAATAGAAATGCATGCTTCCATACATAATGTAAAATACATCATCATTGCCTTTGTCTTCCTGGTGATGCTACAGCATGTCTGACATAGCAACTTGTATGTTGTTATTGTATTACGTATTGTAACAGGTGGTCGACTTCGGCAAAGATACATACCACTTTCTCAAGTTAGCTCATTGATGACTGACAGATGATGTCACAAGGGGAATGAATTTTGGAGGTTTTTGGGGTGGTAGCTTAGCAAGTTTGAAAAACAAATGTTTTAAAAAATATTTAAAAATCTATGAAACAAATTCAGAAGTTTACATATCAAAATATGAGATGTATGCAGGACTGCACACCCATAGGAATACACTTGTATTTCGATGTCATGGGCCCTTTAATGACCGAGGATATGAGTATTCATAGGATTAATCAAATAAAAATGTCAAGGGGTTTCGTACTTCCATGGAGGAGGAAAAGCTAAATCGGCTCAGAATCGTAGTGATGTCAGACCAGTATTGCCATTGTCTACGATTTGAAGCCGATTAATCTTAGTAAAATAATTAAACGCACTTAAATTCCTATTGTTGGCATTCTTGTCATTATTTAGAACCTACATCAGGACAATGATGTTGGTTGCAATTTCTATTACTGTCTGCGACTGGTCTGCGACTGGTCTGCGATTGGTCTGCGACTCACAGACTGACAAGACTTGTGACGTCACATACCCTTTCACGCAGTTCGCAGGGGACATGAATAGATATATAAATGTGTTTGGTATATATCAGGTACTGAGACTGAGAGTGACAGATGCCAAAAAGGTTTTCATCCCGTCTACTTTCCAATTTATAAAAGAGAGCGGTTTGATCGTGCTTTTCCCAACTTTAATAGCAAACTACCTACATAGAGGAAAGCAGAAAATCAGAGAAGTAGACTTGTGAAAATTTGAATGAAATCGGCCCCCAACTGGAAAGTTAACAATTTTTTAAAATGTGTTAGCACTATAGCCATGAACTGAATCGGTAATGCCTCTGTGATGTAGAGGCGGACAACTTTCCCATTTGTTCCAAAACAAAACGACTAAATTTGAATTTTTCAAAAATGTAGGACCCGGAAGGATCTAATTTCTTTAGAGGACCTATAATAATCTGATATCCATAATATTTTTTGAGTAGTGTCCCAAGAAAGGAGGCATTTAGGAGAAAAACAGAAATAAATGATATTTTTATCCCGAGTTATCCGCGACAACGTCACAATCCACTGACCAAACTGTCAATATGAGATTAGCATATAGACCTAGTGATCTCATATTCAAAACATTCATAATTTTCTAATTATTGGTCCGATCTATTTCAAACTTTCGCCATTCTGTGTTTCTTATTTTTTCTACCTTTATACAAATTAGATTGCACTTTAGAATTAAGACAGGAGAGGTAGTTTAGAGATCAAAGAATTAATTGAAAATACTAATAAAAAAAAAGAGTATCACAGTCATAATTATAAACAAAATCGTGGATGATGGATGCAGATACTTCATTGTGGCCGGGGGAAAGGAGCCGTTTTTCCCTGTACCCTTGATAAGGTATTACGTTACGTGAGATCAATCATTCAGTCTCAGAGAAAGTTTTTCAAACATGAGCTGACGAGGAAGGACCGTATGGCTGAGGTGGGTATTTATTTGTAAAATGAGACGGAAACGAACCATAAGGGCATAAGGATATATGGAAACCCTTTCAATGAACTCACATTTACGCCAAAAAAGCATTACACAGTACATGAAACTGAACCTAGAGTACCAACTTTCTATTTTTTCTGGTTTACTTGTAAGTTAGTAAAACATTCTGGAAAAATCATTTAAAGATTATTATAACATTCTTTCAACATAATGTAAAATTAAATGAACAGCTTGTAGGATAGGCTTTAAAATGGAATAATCAAGTTAGATATCAAGTTATTTATGATTGGGATTTATTCCATTTTGTCTATGTGTAGAATCCTACACAATCAGAGCCATATATACACAGAGTTTGGCCAACTTAGGTTCACTGGGTCACAACATGGCGCATATTCGTTTGTTTTGTGCTTGCCCAACAAAGGAGTAGTCGCCATATTGTGTCCAACTCGAACGGGTTGGCCAAACTCTGTACAAACGAAGGTCTGAGTTGTGCCCTCTATCTATGCCGTGTATACATTATCCCACGTCAATGTAGCACTGTATAAAGGGCTTGGCGTCTTTCCGGCGGTCTACTGTCATGTAAGTGTACGGGTACCCGCTTGTTATGCTTAAAGCAAAATAGTCAAGCTATCCATCTATCCATTCATTCATTCGTTCAGCAGTTAATTCCTTCCTTCCTTTCTTTCCTCACTCCTTCCTTCCTCCCTTTATTAATTAAAATGTTTAATTTATTTATTCATTGATTCAGATCTGTATTACCAACATTTCCAATTTCTTTCTGATTTACTCTGATATAGTGCAAGATGAAAATCCTTAATATATCTGTATTCGTTGCTATTATTCCATATAAAAATGTTAAATATATTAATTGAATTTCGGAATGACAATAACTATTCATTCAGTATCAAATAATGGAGTCAACAAATAGCAAAGTTAGTCAAGGTTAGCCCGTTCATTCCATCATAATTCATGATTTAAATGCAAAGGACCAGTGGCGAAATGAGCATCCAGGGGCCGCCTTATGGCCCCTTGTGGGGTCCAGGGGCAGAACCCCCGCAAGCTCAGGGGTTTTAGGTATTTAATTACGGTCAGATGGGCATATTTTGATCCCTCATTTCTGACACTGGCAGGTCACTATTCTTTTTCTTTCTTTCTTTCTTTCTATTTCTCTTCAACATACTTTTTCAAAAAAGTGAGAAATTTGTTTGATTTTTTTTTTTTTTTTTTTGTGGGGGGGGGGGGGGAAGGGGGCGGGCAACTGCCCCCAAGCCCCCCCCCCCCCATCAGTACGCCAGTGCGAGGGACGAGGCATAGTGAACGAGAGGGGCGAAAGTGACTGCAGTGACTACCCCCTTACACGTTTTTGAAGTTTTGTTGTATTAAAAAATTACATTCCTTAGCAAAACTATGTGATATAGCCAAGCAATACACCTTTTTTCACACTTCACTTTTAGTTTGCCAGTAATAAGTGTGCAGTCCAAAGGGTTGTAAATATCAGTTTCTATTTCCCACTCTATAGGCATCTGTCTTTACGTGTATATTGATATCGCTATGGGAGTTGAAATGGCAAATATCAGCCTGGCAAATATATAGACTGTGTTGTAGTGACTCCTTACTGAAAAGAGCAAGCGGAATATTCACTTTTGTAGCACTGATCTATCTCTATAACTCTTAATTTTGTAAACATACAGTGTAAACTATGCTTACGTGATACCAACGGAATACAGATTTTCTACAATATTTACTTGTACATTTTGAACGATATTATGCGAGGGAGGTTAGCGACCGAGCGAGAAGATTTTTGCATTTTTATTAGTCTAAACGCTTCACTCTTGGCCCTGCAGAGCCTAAAGTGTGATGCAGTCGTTGCTATAAATTTTTGTTGACGACCCCCCCCCCCCCAACACAAAAAATGAGGAGGTACGTGTCCCCCCCCCCCCGTTCCACCGGGATCGCCGCCCCTAGTGTGAACGATGATGACGATGTTAAAATTGGTCAATAAAGTGTTCAAAGGGGACACCGTAGATAAAGGCGGCCTAATTAAGTATAGACCTAAAAAGTAAATGGACGTCTCTCCGAGTAATAGCATTATCAACATAGCACCATTGCACATTTTGAAGTACATTATAGCACAATGCCTCTATTTCAATTTACACATTCACTCGCTTGAAAATGGCAAATTTACCGGATCTGAACTTGATATGAACTGACTGTGGACGGGGCACAGGCGGGATGGACGTATTAAAGACTGTTTATGAATGGACTAGGATCGTATTACAGACATTATTGTACACATTCTACCACAACCACAACCCGTTTTACAATTTTCTAGGACGGATTCAGACCGTAGTGAGAACTAGTTTACTGTGCTAATTGATGCTCGACCACAGCATGTTGTAACACGTTCATAGCAGGATCGAAATAAGGCTATTCCGTTCATAGTACGGAAATCAGTCCGTTCGGAGTACGTCCATCTCGTTTTAAGTACGTTGTCACTCCGTGCAATTGCAGGACGGGGAAAATTTTGAACAGGCTCAACTTCGAGGGCACCCTCCCGTCCTAGCCAGTCCGAGCCCGTTCATGAAGTTCTTAAACAGATCGTAAACAGTTGCTACTACGTGCAACTCCATTTGCACACAGTATGAGCTCGTTTGGCAACATTTTCCAGAACGTAGTGAGAACTAATTGAATGTGATAGGGGCTTTACCATAATAATAAAATTACATTTCAAACACGATCCCTAAGAATTTCAAGAAATCCACTTCAAGGACAATTGTAATACTCTATTGTATTGCATGTTAATATCATGTGCGGATTACGTAATATCTAATTGTAAACAAGGTCGCACATTTCAAAAGGTAATGGACGAGGTTGAAATTACCCAAGGTTTATTTCTAGAAAGTCTTTTGTGATCATGTTTACAATTACAAAGGAATATATCATCATAGACCTATCCTGATTGTATCGGTTTAGCTTGGATATTAAAATTAGAGTTATTAGTAGAAATACCAAAAAACAACAAATCACCACCACCCCACTACCACTAACAACAACATCAACAATAATAACAACGAAATCAATGTCCCCATTTCAGAAAAAAAACCTCTGCCAAATGGGAACTAGATATTCAGTCACACACTTATGACAAGTCGACCATGAGTTGGCGCTGTGCAATAAACACTATATAATGTACTATATTTTTTAAATAGAATTGCCATAATATGCAGCATCTATACATTTTAGATGTATGTATTTATGTATAAACACTAAAATGTGCATTCTGTAAAAAGTCATCAGTCGGCTGTCATTAATATCAAATCTGTTTTACGGTTCGGCTTTGAAATTGATTGGAAGAAATAATTCATCATTCATTGTAAATGCAACTTGTTATAAATGACAGTGCTTCTTCATATAAAGGAGCAACTCGTGTATTGCTCATTACATAATTATGCACGAACCATTCTTCTGAAGGCTCACTTATTTCTCAATCAATTTTCTTTTTAACAGTGCATCTGATCTCAAAGTGAGGATCCACGCTTCATCATTTGAATTAATTTTAACTACTATATGCATTATCTCTAAAATCCTTTACAAGTTTACTCGCTACTTTGAAAACATTGAAAATGGCCTCGACGAGCAAGATCATCATTACGGTTGGATTGGCAATAGTATCATGTAACAGGAGCGGATCCAGGATTTCTTGGGGGGGGGGGGGGCAAATTCGAAATCAATTTGAAATTTATTGTGCTGAAATTTGAAATCGTGCCGGCCGATATTTCGCTCAGTGGGGCGGGGGGGGGGGGGGGGATCTCCAAAAAATTGTAAAATTAACGGGTTTTTTTTTCACAGGGGGTGGGGTAGGGGCGAACCCGGGCCCTCCTTGATCCGCCACTGTCATGTTACCAGTGGGCACTATTTTATTGTGGCACTCTCCGTGCTCCTCCTGATTTTGATGACTTTCAGTTCACCCATTTTGAACGACTTTATAACATTTAAAATGTTATTATATACACATGTGCGTTGTCATTTGTGATCAGAAGACAATAGACCGGATTACTAACATACTCAAATTTATGTATGTTTCTTTCCTAGGGACCTATAGGCATGTTATTTCATTAACATGTTAATAATGCATGAACTCCAATACTTGGAATGCAGTACATTAATTGTTGATATGTCAGGCAAGCCTCGGCCAACTTTTTAGGTTGTCAAGGACAACCTTTGTTCACATTCCATTCCGGTTCGTTTCTTGTTATTTTACTTTGAAATTTTACTATTTTGAACATGAGGATAGTGGCGTCATCAGATCATTAATTGTGAGGGGTAGAGGGATAAGTCTGTCAAATCTCAGATTTTATGACAAAATAGGCAGATGCTTGTATTGTAGAAATGATTCTTGGACTTCAACATGTACCGACAAGAGTAGGAAGAAAGGGATGGAATAATTTTATCAAATAAAGGAAAAGAATTTTAAAATAGCTGAATTTTAAAATTATTCTCAGACCGTTTGAAGAAAAGAACGTTTGTATGGGGGGGGGGGGGGTTAAAGCCTCCTCTCTCCTCTCTAGGGACGCCCTAATCCAGAATCTCGCCTATTTAATTTTGATCTCCACCACATCAATGCTACCTCCCCTTCTAACTTGATACCTGCCGAAGATGGCGTGATCATTAAATTAGGATGCCCGGCGAAAAAACTCAGACTGGGCTGGTGAGCATAATTATGAGTTCGTCGATAACGCCATCTTCGGCGGCTTGAATCAAATGTGTAGGGAAGATAAAGAACCGGCCAGATTCTAGCCTTTTGTTGATGCCCTAGCGCTGTTGGAGTCCGTAAATTCTGGCGAGCGAAGCGAGCCAGAGAAACAAGAGCCAGAGAAACAAGTGCATTGACAAGAGGCTAGCCAGATTCTGGACGAGCGACGCAAAAATTCCTTTGTGTGGCCATGTCTTGAACCATAATGCATGGCCCTACAGAGGAATTGTTTCTGTTGGGGGCCGGAGGAATATGCAATGAATTATTGAAAATTCATCGAATCTTTGTTTTTTTGGATTTGTGGGTGCTGCCCCCTACCCTAGCCCCCGCTGCGTACAGTCATGATTCAGTGGCTAAGCAATGTCTTCGTAACTGTAAATGTGCTATATTAGTGCCCTTTTGTGAGGTGGTCAGTACTGTCAATTATGACTTAAGGGCGTAGGTCCCCTCGCTGATCACGCAGTTACGCAAAACAAAACACTCACAAGTTATTATTGAATGGAATCTGAGAATGTATACTATTATCTAGATCTATTTGGAATAAATCATTGTCAAAATCATTCCATAAATTGGTGTTAAAAAAAATTACTCCACCATTATGGCCAACAGTGTATTTATACTACTCTCCATTAGTGCCTTGAACGGGGGCAGTGATAAGCATTAAAGCAATATATTACCCATTTATTGAAACCTAGGTGGAGGATGGCAAATATAAATTAATGTTTTTGCCGAAGGTCATTCGTGCTGTGGCAGGGTTTCGAATCCTAATATTGAACTCGTTGTTAATTGTGCGTTTATTTATCTAATAAACCACATAGTCTCCATCTATATTAGTATATTTTACACAAGGTCGTAACCACCGTCTACTAAATCCTAACTGACAAGACAAAATAGTAAGGAGTGCAATTTCTAATGACAGTTATTGAATATGTTTGAAGACATATGTCTATGACGATTCAAGCTTGAAGATTGTTTTACAAGCTTCATCATTCATGATCCTATTTTAATGTAAGATATATGGTAAATCTATAAACGAAATCAAACGAAAATCTGTAAACAGGATCTGAGTGTACCTGTACTTTTAAAATCAAATTCATCATTTGCAGACATGCAGGGTACCATTTTTAATACCTTTTGTAGATGTGATACATGCAACAGGACGTAAAAAGAAAACTCATCAATACCTGCCACGTGATACTAAACATGTTCACAATTCGACCTTCTCATGACAAACAAAGAAAATAAGAAATCCGTTTAAGTCTTGAATTCAATAATTCAATATTGTTAGAAAGACATACAGCCAGCAAGAATCATGTCTTCGTATTAAAGTTGATAGTTTTATCCGTATAGTATTGAACATATACAGTTAAATATAAAGTTGGAATACATTTTCTTACCTCTGTCTCATCCTGAAATAATTGTGACAATATGATTTATTCTTGATAGATAAAGTTCGTGACTTCTCATAACCTTGTTGATCTATCAGGAATAAACCATATTGCCGCAACCACTTCATGAACAGGCGAAGGACAAACTTATTCCAACTTTACGGGGCATAGTGCAGAAAACCAATGAGGGAAGGGCCAGGAAACTTCATGTCCATTTATCGATCCTTTGTTTCCTCTACATATTTAGAACTGACCCCTGTACCTTGTGATCTACCTCTCCCTCCATATCTCCTCCATCCCATCTCTCTTTCACTCTCTCTCCATCTCTATGATGTCTTGCCACTGCCACTGCTAGCACAAATTATCATATGAGTAAAGCCAGTGGAGAATAAAAATTGGTAGTGTCAGTGAATTTTTTTATTCCGATCACCATTTCTTATAGACTTGTAATACATGTAGGCTTGTTTTTTGGACACAGATAAAACTGAATCCGTATCCGGACAACTATCTACTGGACAATACAATTACCCCCGGGGAATAAGCGCCAAATACGACTACCCCAAGGACAATTACCTCGAGTACAATTAATTATAGAGAAATTACCTCCATGAAAATTACCTCCAGGACTATTACACCTGGGAAAATTAACTCCACGGCTACTTCCTTCATGACAAATACCTCTAGGACAATTTCCTTCAGGACAATTCCCTCCAGAACCATGCATGACATCCAGGACAATTACCTCCATGTTGTGTGTTGGAACAAATGGGAAAGTTGTCCGCCTCTACATCGCAGAGATGTTACCGATTCAGCCCATACCTATAGTGATTACAACCTTGACAAACTTCATAAATTTCCCGTTTTTTGGGGCCGAATTCATTCCAGTTTTCACAAGTCTACCTTTATGATTTTCTGGTTTCCTATAGGTAGTTAGCTATCAAAGTTGGGAAAAGTACGATCAAACCGCTCTCTTTTTTTTTAATAAATTTCGAAAGTGCACAGGATGAAAACCTCTTTGGCATCTCTCACACTCAGAACTTGATTCCAAACATATTGGCCCGAATTCACAAAGCAAGGTTTGAGCTCAGACTAAGGTTTGAGCTCAAACCTCCTTTTGTTTCGCCAAACCTCCTTTTGTTCTTTACAAACCAGGTTTGTAAAAAACGCGTAAAACGCGTCGTATGACGCACATAAACCTCGGTTTGTCGACAAACCTCCTTTGTGAATTCGGGCCATTATGTCTGTTCATGTACCCTGCGACTGCGTGAAAGGGGATGTGACGTCACAACTATTGTTACTCTGTAAGTCGCAGACCAATCGCAGACCAATCGCAGACCAGTCGCACACGCAAAAAACTGAGGTGCTAAATGTTGGGTGCTGAGTGAGATTCTGCACTTGAAGTGCCAAAATCAGCACTTGACGGGTTAACTTTAACAAGGAAACCGAAACGTGCTGAATATTTGAGTGCAGAAAACGAGTGCTATAACAATATGCAGCACTTAACATCGAGTGCTGACTGCATAACCTGATCTGATTGGTCGGTTAGTATAATAGCTGTTATCTTGTGAATATTTGTTTTTGAATCAAATTCAGCTAAGAGATTCTTAAATTCTTCATTCTCCAGGTCAATACCCAAGGCCTCAAAAGTCTGAATAACTTTGCTCCTTAAACTGTCAACAACATCAGTATTCAAAGCTGTTGCAGCAGATAACACTCTGTTTGTCATAGCATGGGTCATGTTGGTGTTTGATAAAAGAGAACCAATGAAAAATGCAGCTGGTCTCACTATGAACATGACAGACAATGAAAGCGGACAAAATATACAGTTCCTCAGGTAGACAAAGGAACATCCCTTGACTGCTATTATGTAAAATGTGTAGAACAGGTGAATATGCATGTGACACCTGTTCTACACATTTTTACATAATAGCAGTGAAGGGATGTTTTTTTTTAGTGCAGACCAGTCGCAGACAATAATAGAAATAGCAACCAACATCATTGTCCTGATTTAGGTTCTAAATGATAAGAATACCAACAATAGGAATTTGAGTGCGTTTAATTATGGAAGCATGAACCCTTTGACATTTGTTATTTGATTCAATATGAATACTCCTATCCTTGGTCATAAAGATTTTATGTTCATATCAAATATTATTTCAAATTCTCCCGAAATGTAATCGTACACTCAAAAAAAAAAAAAGTGCTAAATTTAGCACTTAAAGATTCAATTTTAGCACTTTTTAGGAGCTCGCATAGTGACTGCACTCGAAGTGCTGAGTTAGCACTTGCACCCGGGCTACTTTGCTAGCACCCAAAGGAGCTGACTGTTGTGATAAATTTAGCACTTAAAGATTCAATTTTAGCACTTTTTAGGAGCTCGCATAGTGACTGCACTCGAAGTGCTGAGTTAGCACTTGCACCCGTACTTTGCTAGCACCCAAAGGAGCTGACTGTTGTGCACTTAAAGTGCCAAGTTTTGCTCTCTTTTGGGTGCTAGCAGAATAGCCCTTGTGCAAGTGCTAACTCATGCGTTGTTTGACATGCCCCATCTACATTTGGTATGTGGTCAAGGTGGATGTCCTTCGTCATTTACCACTTTCAACTCTTACAGGAAACATTTATTAAACCAACATCCTCAAGAAGAACCTGAACCTGAAGTTGTACAGGGTATGGAGGGTCTAGTTGATGCTGATTTGGGTGTTGCTGTTGGTGAAGTGCATAATCCTGCAGCAGATGATGCATTTGATGATGATGATGATAGGATAGGCCTACTACAAGAACAAGATGGAGCAATGCATAATGACAGTACAAGACCAGCTGCATTTTTCATTGGTTCTCTTTTATCAAACACCAACATGACCCATGCTATGACAAACAGAGTGTTATCTGCTGCAACAGCTTTGAATACTGATGTTGTTGACAGTTTAAGGAGCAAAGTTATTCAGACTTTTGAGGCCTTGGGTATTGACCTGGAGAATGAAGAATGTAAGAATCTCTTAGCTGAATTTGATTCAAAAACAAATATTCACAAGGTAACAGCTATTATACTAACCGACCAATCAGATCAGGTTATGCAGTCAGCACTCGATGTTAAGTGCTGCATATTGTTATAGCACTCGTTTTCTGCACTCAAATATTCAGCACGTTTCGGTTTCCTTGTTAAAGTTAACCCGTCAAGTGCTGATTTTGGCACTTCAAGTGTAGAATCTCACTCAGCACCCAACATTTAGCACCTCAGTTTTTTGCGTGTAGTTGGATCTATAGTGTGCGGTGGGATTAGGATCAGTCGTGAGGATTGGATCACAGGCTCAATCTAACTTTCAGCCAATTAGACAGCAGTATTGATATGACGTCATATTTGCTATAAAATGGACGCCTGTAATAAAGCAAAAGCTTATCGGATCGTCGGTTGCACGGTGAGAGAGATTGTCCGTAAAATAGAAAATGCAATACTTGGTGATTGAAGGTATCCTTTAACAATGTTAAATTTGAGATGCACGGCCCTACGTGTTGTCAGTGTCTGTGATATGGTGTAATATTGAAGCCCTAACAAATTGCGCTTCAAAATGATCCTGAATTGTCTCAAAAATGTAAAAGATCTGTAAGTGACCAGCTTTTAATACCATACCCATTTTCCCCAATAGACTGTAGTGTTATAAAAACCGTTAGGAAAACGCAAAATTTGATATTTCAAATCATAAATATCTTGATAATAAATCAGACAGGGGATCGGCTTGTTAAATTCATGGGATTCCTGACTCACCTCCAGGTTTATAACTATCATTGCACCATGAGCTAAATCCAGGATTTAATTTCAGAATCTGAATCAAAGTTACCCAATCCCTTTAATGTACAATTACCAGGAATATGGCTATATGAAGAGTTCAGATTTTGTATGTGGCACTAGCCTTGATCCAATGCTAAAATTCAGAGTTCACACTATCAAATCTCATAACTCTTGTATAACATGGTAATTTCAAATCTTAGAATTATGATCCTCTTCGCCTTGCTGTCTCTGTCTTTGTGCCTCTACCCTTTCTTTCTTTATGTCTTTCCTTTGTCTACTTTTTTTTTCTTTTTTTCTCTCCATTTTTCTTCTCGCCCTCTCGCCCTCTCGCCCTCTCCATCTCTCTAAATTTGTATTAAGCCCCCACCCCCTTCCCTCACCTTCCCGCTCATCTTCCCCTCCCCTCTCACTCTCTCTTTCTGTCTGTCTATAGTTTTCTCTCTCTCGCACTCTCATCGATCTTTTTTTTTTTTGCCCGGCAACATGACATAATCTTGCAGGCGGATGTTGTTCTCTTTATTTCCAAATCATCACAATACAGCAATTTGAAAAACAGATTGATCGTACGACCAGTACCTAAGGCTCAAGTATACAGTTATGATAACCACCGTAGACATTATTTTTAAATAAATAGCAGAATAAAGAGCCCTTATAATAATTAGGTGCTCGAGTCAAGGGCCATTGCAGAGGGACTACCTAGAGCAGACGACATCTTCGGAAAGGGTCAAGACTAGTATCGAGAAGTTATCGACAGCACAATTTCAAGAGATTCTCGGACTGATTATGGCGCGCTTTTCTATTTTGCTGCTTCTGGTTGCGATAACTTACGTGCACACCAGCGAAGGCAGATCCTTTGAAGAACTTTTCCACCAAGTTTGGTAAATATTTGTATATCATTTTCTTTTCCTTTTTCTTCTTCGTATTTTAAGGCTTAATACTTAGATATTTCATGTGTATCAAATGTTTCTAAATTTATTTTGCGTAAACGTGTGGTAGGAGAGAAGAATTGACTGTATTGATAAAAATAAACGACATTTATAACTGAGATTTGCGTGAAAAAGAATTATTAGAATTGACGGTAAGCTAATAAATTAAAGGAGATTTTTAATGTAATAATTACAAGTGCAGAATGCGGGAAATCAAATGAAATATCAAGAAAGATAATGGAACTAAAACAAATTTACCCCTCTCTATCATTCTCTTTCTTTCTCTCCCTCCCTCCCCCTCTCGCTCCATCTTTCTCTCTCTCACTTCATCTCTCTCTCTCTCGCGCTCTCCTGATCAACAGGGAAGAAGCTGATTATGACAAGCTGACATTGGTTTACTTTTGGGGCCCTTCCTATTGTGAGAGGGTGAGTCTAAACTTTTTACATATTTTCTATTTCGTTATTCGTCATTCAACCTTAAAAATGAGAATGAATGAAAATCTCAATCATATTTTGTGGAGGTAATGAGTGAAAAGAGGCTAAAATATATGATTTTGTATGTATGGAACTCAATGCAAACCTTAAAGGGATAAATGAGTTCTTGTTTAGGACCGCAAATGCCTTTAAAGTGCATGGTTAATGCTCTTTATTTATGACATTTCGATCATACCAATTCAGCTCCACTTTCAAGAAAATACGGTGACCGTCAATTAATTAATTAAATATTGATAACAATACACGGGTCGACTGGTTGTGCGTATTATAAGCAGCACGAAATCGCCAACTAAAAGTCAATATTGGCATTGGCTGGAATAAAACGTATAAGGGGCTATCTCTTTTTTTACGGCTGGTTCAAAATTACCGAATATTTGGTACCACCACAAATATTAGAAATGGTCATATTTATGGATATTTCAGCCGTCTCTGAACCGATTTTGATCCAACAAAAATGATTTTGTCATTTAATTTGTATATTATTTCAAACTCGACACTCAGTTTTTCATTATCTGACAAAAAATATTTTGTGTAGCGCCCTCTGCAAGAAAACACGACTATCCCTTTAATATATCAGAACAAATATCATATGTTTATTTTGTTTGCATTGAACATTCTTATATAACAAAATTGATAAAATATAGCACCGCTTCTGACAACCTGAGGTCATTTTCATAAGGCGGTTGTTGCTAGGTCGGACGGGCTATGCATGTAGCTTGTCCGGCCTGGCAGCGGCTGCTGTAAACTAATTTATGCGAGGTGATGCTGAGGGGGAGGCGTGGGGCGTGGCGCAGGTGAATGTGTTTGCGTGCCTTAGGTCTTTCTGGGAGCGGGCGTGTATGGCGGGCGGAACGTGCCATAAACATGACAACTATACAACTATTCATCCATCGAATGGATGTACGGTTTTAACCAATCAAAACACAGGAAACTGTACAGCCATACAACCATGCATCCATACATCTATGCAAACATACAGCTCTAGAACGCATGTAAAGTCGTTACGTTTGTGGGCCGAAATGCCATAATTGCGAACAACCATACATCCATTCAGCTATGAATGGATATAGAGTTTTAACCAATCACAATGCAAGAAACTATACAGCCATGGCGGTGAGAATGTCTTTATACTAGTAGTTTTAACCAATCAAAGTTCAGGAAACTATACATACAGTCATTAAACTATACAGACATTATTTACGCTCCAAATCAATCATAAGTCTTCCAATCAATCGCAGGTTTTAAAGGTAAAGACCAGTTATGGTCATGCGATTGCATTGTGAAAGAAACGATCTAGCATCTAGCATCTGCAAGGTTCTGGAATCATCAAAATGATAAGAAATTTGGCCCATTCTTCGTAAAGTTACAAGCACTATACACAGAAAGATGTATATGGGACTACCCTATATCTCTCACAGTCCATGAGAGAAACAAATTTACCAAATATATGAATTAGTAGGCGGTTTCCCGGCAAATTTTTTATCATCATGTATTAGTCAAAACATATTCTTTCACATGATTGGTAATGAGAGCTTCCATTTCATTTTTTGAAAATGGGGCGTTTCCAATACTGGTCTTTACCTTTAAGTCTCCTATCTCTTTTGCGATTGATATCAACTCTTTATAAGACGGGCCCAGATAAAATAAGAAAGCAAATCCATGATTCGTGCATTTGCATGAAAAAGATTGTTTGCGCATGATTATTTTTTTTGCGCATGCTAACGCCTTAGGGTTGCATATCAGAAGAAGAAGTAGCAGTATTTTAGTATACAAACGTAATAACAATGAAATACGGTGGATTGCCCACATTCACCTTACCCGACACGGGTAAGCTGGTCTTCTGTGGGGCCCGGATCTCATTTTAGCTGAGTGTGAATTCAAAAGAGTGAGCTTAAGGTATTTCTTGAATCAAAAGATGCTTGTATGTTGTTTTAGGGAGGCATCAAGAGTATTCCAGTACTTTGGTCCAGTGTATACAATTGTTTGTGTGTGAAGACTCTTCGAGTTAGAGGAAGATGATATTGGTTACGACGTCTAGTAAGAATATATGATTGTGTATGTGTGCAATAGCTTTAAATAATTTTGTATTGAGAGCGCTGGGTACCTGATTGGATGTAAATTGAAACATGATAATTCCTAAGTGGAATGCTAGGAGGAATGAAGACACATCGTGTGTTAAGGATTTTATTTTCAACAAATAGATGTTCCGTATGTAGAATTAGTGGTGGTTAACTAGTAGTAGTATAAGTAGTGGTGGTAGTATTATTGTTATTATCATTGATAGTAGTAGAGTCATATTGTCATTTTAGTAGTTGTAGTAATAGTAGTAGTAGTAGTAGTAGTAGCAGTAGTAGTAGCAGTAGTAGTAGTAGTAGTAGTAGTAGTAGTAGTGATATGAGGAGTAGTTGTAGTAGTAGTGTGTAGTAGTAGTAGTAGCATTATTAGTAGTAGAAGAAGAAGTAGCAGGAGCAGTAGCAGTAGAAGTAGTAGTAGTAGTATAATAGCAGTGTCATTATCATCATGTTTATAGTAGTAGTAGGAGTAGTAGTAGAAGTAGTAGTAGTAGAAGTAGTAGAAGTAGCAGCAGTAGTAGTAGTAATAATAGTAGTATTATTAGTAGTAGAAGTAGTAGTAGTAGAAGTAGTAGTAACATACACTATTGTACACCGAACAAGCCCCGACAAAAGAAACACAAAGACCCGGCATAGGCGACCGAACCCGCGCCGGACTCTCAGGGAACAAACACGCGAAAACCAGAAAACACGCCGAAAGTGGTCCAATGGAATTTTGTACAAGGTGTATAATGAACGATAGAAAAACAAAACAGATGATGAGAAAAGAAAAGAAAAGAAAAAGGCAAGTGATGAAAACACCAAAAAAGGATGAGAAGGTAGGAGTAGGGCCACGTAATAGGTAGTCTATTTGTATTTCCTTGGAGAGGAAAGAAAGAAATTCACTGGGAGGAATCGGAAGGCAAGAATAAGAAGACCAGATAGAATGAGAAAGCAAATCCGTGCTTAGTGATAAATTTGCGTAATAAAGTTCGTTTTGTGCGTAATTAATTTATTCTGCGAAGGTTGACGACTAAGGGTTGCATAGCTGGAGCTGAGTGTGACTTCAACAGAGCGAGCTTAAAGTATTTCTTGAAGCAAAAAAAACAAACCTTTAGGCCCGAATTCACAAAGAAGGTTTGTCGACAAACCTCCTTTTGTTACGCCAAACCTCCTTTTGTTCTTTACAAACCAGGTTTGTAAAAAACGCGTAAAAACGCGTAAAAACGCGTCATATGACGTACGAAAACCAAGGTTTGTCGACAACCTCCTTTGTGAATTCGGGCCATAGTGTTCTTTGAGGGGGCGTATCCCAGTACACTGGTCCAGTGTATATAATTGTTTTATGTGAGAAGACTGTTCGGGTTAAAGGAAGATGATATTGGTTACGACGTCTAGTAGGTTATGTGTGTATTTGTGCATTAGTTGTAAATAATTGTGGAGGAGCGCTGGGTACTTGTTTGGATGTTATCATTATTACTACCATTATCATTACCAATACTTTAATCTAAATCTAAAGATTTCCATCCAATATTTCATTATCCTGGTTGTTCTCAGACGAAATGTACCATCCCGACTACAGCTCAGAAGATATGGACGATACATGGTCTATGGTGAGTTCGACTTTGAGATATGATTATTTCAATCGTGTTTTTTTAAGTGACAGCCACTCCCGTATTTTATTTATTTATTCATTTATTTATTTACTTACTTATTGACTTATATATATATATATATATTTGATTATTTGATTTTATTTTCTTCTGCATTCATGTAAGTATACAATTTTTTCGATAAGAATAATAATATGAAGTACAATAAGTATTTTTCTGACAATGAATCATAAGTAAGCAAATAAATATATATAAATCATTATTAAAAAAAAGAAAGAAGATAAACTGTCATGAATACTAAATTTTCCCAAACATTATAAAACATTATAAAATTATTTCCGGAAGAAGGACTGTCATTGTCTAAGCAGATTGCTTGATAATACGACAGCCCCAGAAATAACTCATGAAATAGATTAACAAATTTATTAAGCAGAAACGGATAGGTAATAGAAAATACTTTTTTGATGATATTGACAATGTAGATGAGGATGATGATGATGATGAAGATGACGATAATGATGATGATGAAGATGATGATAATGATTCGAACGAAAGAAGGGATGACATTATGATAAAGACTGATGATTTGACACAGAAATTTTACCTTGAATATTCTGATAATAACATCGTTTTAACTTTGGCCTTAAATGAGTAGAGGGAGCAACATGATTTAATTGATTCTGGGAGAGAGTTCCATAGTTCAGAGCCATGGTGTCTTATGGATCTATGGGCAATAAGTAATTTCGGGTTTACTAGATGAAAAATTGATGAATTACGGGTAGGGTAAGAGTGAATGGCTTTATTTATAGTGTAAAAGTTCTGAAATGAAAGAGGGAGCATATTTAAATACTTAAACATGATCAATAAACTTTGTAGCGAATTTATATCGAATACTGTTAGGGTTTTCAGTTTGTAAAATATTGGACTTGTGTGAGACAAATATGGTGATACAGTACATAGGCCTATACGAAGGGCTTTTTTTTGCAATAAATACATATAGTTGATTTTGGTTTAGGCGCTGGTGGCCCAAACTAAATTGCAATATGTAATGTACGGTATAGTATCAATGCATTATAAACAGGCGCGCCGAAAGCAGTTTGGGATGGGGGGGGGGGGGGGGGGGGGCAAACATTCCAGGGGGGCTCACATTCCAGGGGCAGTGACGTAATGAGAAAAAAAGTTCGAAAGGGGGGGGGGGCAGACGAAAAATCTGCATCACCACCAGTCTTACACGTTTAATGCAGGTCCCGCGGAACGTTTTTCAAAGTGGAGTATTATCGATCAGGTAGAGCGTAAATTGGCGTGGGGTCCAGGGCATGAGCCTCGGCAGGGGGTCAAGGGGCTGAGCCCCCGGAAGCTCGGGGGTTTTAGGTATTTGATTACGGTTAGATGAGCATCCAGGGGCCCTCTGTAAGGCAATTGACGTGTTCCAAGGGGGGGGGGGAGCCCCCAGAAGCTCAGAGGTTTTAATATTTAACTTCGGTCAGATGAGCATTCAGGGGCCCGCCGTATGGCCCTTGGTGGGGGTCCAGGGGGCAGAGCCCCCGGAAGCTCAGGGGTTTTAGGTATTTAATTACGGTCAAATGAGCATCCAGGGGCCGCCATAGGGCCCTTGGTGGGTTCCAGGGGGCAGAGCCCCCGGAAGCCCCCTCGAGCTCAGCCACTTTGCAGACCATGACATAAAGGCTTCTAAATAAGCGTATTTCGCCTGACTGTAATTTGGGAATTTCTTATTTTCCAACAAACGCATAAAAAGGTATGATGACTAACAAAAAAAATGGAGAAAAAATGCCGGAAAATCATGTCACAACAATAAGAAATACATCACCCCCCCCCCCCATCAGTATGCCAGCGTTCAGGGGCTCATGTCTTCTCACCCCTATAACAAAAAAACGGACACGCTTTCCCATTCTCGCACAATATGTCCACGATATGCGCGTATCGCTATTATAGAGACCTCCATTGATAAATATCGTATAGGTGGCATGCGCAATGTTTATGAAATTTAATTCCTGTGAACTTTCCTTTTTCTTTGAATGGAATTGTATATGTGATTTAATTCAGGTTTTTATTATTGTTACGTTTTTTTGAATTAAAAATACAAACCATGTTTACTCCCTTACTGTTTTTTTGTTTTTTGGAGGGGGGGGGGGGGGCGTTTTTTTTGTTTGGGGGGGGGGGGCAAAAAATGAGTTTTGCCCCCCCCCCCCCCACTTTTTTGACTGGGGGGGGGGGGGGGGCAACTGCCCCCCCCCCCACTTCCGGTGCCTATGATTATAAAGCATAACGAGCGTATAACATGGGATTCATTTCTTCATTTTGTATAATAAACCAACATTCCTAGAAATAGAAGTAGTGATATGACGTATAAATTATGTTCATTCCAATTGAGATTTTCATCGATAATGACACCCGAAAATGTAGTTGTTCTCTTCTTTTTCGAAAGGGACATTATTTATATTTATGTTGTAAGGAAAGTCAATGACATGAGAATTTGCGTGCTTAAAATACATGAAATTTGTTTTATTTATATTAAAGGTACTATGTCCCTTTTGCAGCCAACCTCAAATTCTGTAGAATTTTGCAGGAATTATGAATATGTCATCTATGTCCTTTCTGTGAAATTTAAACATTAGCAGTGTCCTCATATTCAAATTATGCAAGGAAACCCGTTTACTTGCTAGACTTCACTGTCAGACACTATTGAGTGACTGACTGGCTTTTTTTCTTCTTTGGTAATAACATACATGAAAAGAGTTGTGAAGGGTACATGAGCATTTGTCTACATCAATAACCCACTTCTTGTGATGGCCAAGATCAAACTGATTGAATCTTTGCGCAGCATAAAACGTATGACCATTCGGTACAATTGTCTGAAAATCAAGACTATTACTTTTGGGCTCTATAGCCCTAAAGTCGATTTGACAACTAATAGTCGTTATTTTCCCACTTGAAGACATTTTCAAGCCCTACCTTTTTTAGGAAGTTCTAAATTAGTATTATCTTTGAAATGCAGTTGGAATTTAACTTTTTCAGTTTTTTGGGCCTGCAAATGGGACATAGTACCTTTAAGGGATAACTTGTTGCATTGAAACCATAGAGATAATTTAGGTAACTCATTATTAAGTGTATTTACTAAAGTGCCTTAATTATGATGTAAACAACAGATGTTGGTGTCATCAGCAAATAGGACAAATGATAATAAAGGTGTTGTATTGGTTAAATCATTAATATATAATAGAAAAAGCAAAGGGCCTAAAATTGATCCTTGAAGAACTCCACATTTGGTAGGCAGGAAACTAGAACATCAATTACATATTGTTTTCTGTTAGATAAATAGCTCTCAAACCATAACAGTGCAACTCCACGAATTCCATAACAGTAAAAAAAAATTCAGTAAAATTTGGTGGTCCAGTGTGTCAAAGGCTTTTGATAAATACATCAATACTCCTATTACATGTTTTTTATTGGTCATAGCATTCGTTATTTTATTATATAATTGTACTAAACTTTGTCAGTTGAATGTCGTTTTCTAAAACCATATTGATTTAGATTTAGGAAATGAAAAGTATCTAATAACTTATAAAACCTATTGTAAATAATCTTTTCTAGGATTTTGGATATGCTCGGAAGAATTAAAATAGGCCTGTGATTACTATTTTCGTGAGGATTGTCTTTTTGTTAAAACAGGATTTACCTTAGCAATTTTCAAAGACTCGGGACATTTCCCGGTATTAATTTTTGAGTTTTTTTTGGAAAATAACCATTTCAGGTCTTCTTTATTTTTCATAATAATATAAACATATTCACATTTTTAGCATTTGCCTCCATTTCTGGAGGGATATACATGGTTTTCTAATACTTTCTTCTTATTGTAAACGATAATTTAATAGGTAAATAAAAATATGAAGAAGTCTCTTTTTTGTTGTTTTCTTTTAAATTCTTTTCCAACAAATCTTTTGAAAATAGTAAAAAGTGCATAATTCAAAATTATATCAACATCTTTTTCCTTCTTTGAATTGAGATCAATACCAATCAATAGATGACATGGTTTGAATTAAAATTAGACATGAAATATTTCTTTATATTCCTTTCAACTTCATTCTAAAACATACTAACTTCGTTACAAAAAAAGATCTTGTGCGTACAATCACTTGTTTGATTACAATACTAACATTGCTCATTGGCATTAACTTTCCATTTAGACAAATTATATGGTATTGCTAAAATAATATTCATGCATTTGAAATTGAAATTAATTAGTAAGCTGTCTTTTATACTTTTTAACTTAAATAACCAAACATCTGACCATATAGGTATATATACAATTTCCAAAGTATTATGCCAAAATTCCTCCGCTCTAGATTCTTCGATTTTTTGTTTTAATTAACTCATGATATATTCTTTTAACTGTCAACTGTCTAACTGAAATCATATCCTCAATCAATTTTATATCATTATATACAAACGCTGCGGACCTAAATTTCATATACTCTCTATGTTCTACATTCATATCTGCAAGTACTAACATATTCCCAAGTGATTGAATCGCTCTTATAATACGTGCATATTGACTATACCACCTTCCATCCTTAAATAATATTTTCGCACTTAACTCATTAACTGGTAGAAAACCTTTACCATCCATTAAATCCCCAACAAACAAAATGTCAGAATTTATCAATTTCCTATAAAAAAAGCATTTTCCTTTTATACTTAACATTTGTATTCAGCCAAATCATTTCTCTACGATAGCTGTCAAAAGTGCATGATCGAACCTTTCTTGGGTAGTAACAGCTTTTATATCAATTGATAGATTAAAAATATGAGTTAAAGGACAAGCGATAAAGTGTATGACGTGTTTAAGAAGGAAAGCACTAATTCTATCGTGACCCTGTAATTTACTTAATTTAAGTTTTTTTTTAGTTATTTCGGTTAATTTATTAGGATCTGTGGGATTAAAAAACAGTAATGAATTTGAAGGTTCAGAAGAAATGTAGTAAAATTTTCGTTCGGTGTAATAGGTTATTTGCTAAATTAGGTCCTATGTTTACAAAATAGGAATACATCATTTATGTATTAAGTTATCAACGTATCCATTTATGTTCTTATTTATTTATGTGTATTTCATTTCAGGCCTTTCAAGAGCAATGTAAAAGATTCTCCAAGATTCTGTCCAGGAACCTACGACAGTAAAGATATCTCTGTAAGTCAAATGAAATCGCCTAATTAGTATGATTATGTTCTCAATTATCGTCAGGGCGGAATTATGGGGGCGTTATCCTGTCCGTGCACTCCTTTTAAAACCGAAGTGAAATACCTAAGCATCCAAGTTTAAAATTGTGCCCCCCCCCCCTCACCGATTTCGAGGTGGTGATTTCTGTTGTTGTTTTTGTTGTTGCTTGTTAGATGACTTTTCATTAAAAACGACTGCAAAGCATGTTGGATGCATGTTTCAGAAACCATCTAAGGATGGGTGTTGGTTATTTGTTGGTTACTTTGTTTGTTTGATTACTTTAATGATTCCAAAGCCTTAAAATACACAATAGTATGTACTGCATAAAAATCCTTTATTGTTAACGTCTATAGTTTCGTTCACACACGCAATCTAATAACCAATTGATTAGGTCCACACAGTTAACACAGTTAATCCCAATTTCTACTCTAGTCTATAGAACCCACGTTGAAAAACAAGTGGCGGGCCTACACGACTGGTGGAACCAATGACGAACTATGGTATGTATCTACTATCTAGTCCTGACTTTGAATAAGATGGTGCTTGACATTGGCAGCTCCAGGATTTTCGGGGGGAGGGGGAAAAGTCTTGAAAATTCTCTGATAAACACAAACAAAATCGACCATCACAATTTTACAGAGTGCGCTTTTCCTAGACTACAGGCAAAGACTCTTATTGAACGATTCATAAAGTCTTGAGCAGAGCCTAGCCCCGTCAGTCCCTGGTTGTGTCATGACCTGCTAAACTACAGAGCATATGGGTGTACTAGACCGTGCAGAAGGCATAGTCTCTTTGGTAGTTAGATAAGATAATTTATTGATAGATAATTTATTGGTTTCCACAATGTCTCATTTTACAAAGAGTGTAGCAACATATTGAATGATATACGTGAACATACAATACCGGTATACACTATTCGAAAAATTGTCCTTGAGCTTCTTGTGAATAGGCTCCTTTAACTACAAATGACATAATTAACTACAGTTAGGTTTATTAAATACAAATACACGCTAAACCAGGGAAAGGGAGATTACAGAAATACATGAACCGATAGTCAAAATTAACAACAAAGGACAAGGGCCCGGCTCCCACTCAGGGGTCGGAATGATCGCATGCGTGTTACCAAAATGTCCGGTAAAGGGGGTACTTTTCACGCACCAAAGTCCGGCTCGTACATACACAAAATTAACTTTACACACCGGACTTAGGGGGTGTTAAAGGAGGAAACACGCATATGCGTACCCTAAATAACACTGAGTGGGGGGGGGGGGGGGGGGGCAAGGGAAAGGAAAGGGAATACATATGTACCTTCATATTGAAACAATAGTGCAATGTATTTTGTTCTCAATATGAGTAGGGTATGTACATAGTTGGCATGGCCATACCGTTATTTTCTCATTGTAATCAACAAAAGTATA
>JAVYIG010010813.1:0-65959 GCA_035222895.1 Strongylocentrotus droebachiensis
AAAAATTATGTTTGGTCAGTGTATGATCCTAAGAAACAATTTTACCAAAAAAATTACATTGATAACTCATTTCAATGAAAACATATGAAATCTGATTGATTAAAATATAATGAAATTATAACATAAAGAACAATTAATATATTCCATCTAAAAAATATTCAGTGAAAAATCCTAGTTATTATGTGTTAATGGCCAAGAACATGCTGCCTGCTCCAAAATGCATTATCATTCCATTTTGCCATTTAATGGTCCCCAATAGAAAAATAGATATTTTTTTTTTCTTTTTTCAAATCATATGTGATGTGTATTTCTAACAATGTGTTATTCCTATTATTCTCTATCTTTATGAAAAAGAAAAAAAATAATTGCAAATTACAATGGATGTGGCTCTTTTACTTGTCCTTGCATGGCCCTAGCTTGACTTCCCGCAGGGTACTTTGTGCCAATAAGAGTGGAATTGATGTGAGGAATATTGCCATTTTCAGTAGGGGCACTGGTCTGAGAATGAAGATTGTCCGCATAAACGAGAATATCCTGGTAAACGCGGACAAGTCTCGACCTAAAAAAATAAGGATAGTCTGCAATTTTCACAGACGTTTTTTCTTCTTCGGTGCTCTGCGGGTACAGGGTTCGTGATCCGCGTGCTGGCAATTAATGCGAAAAACGGATTCCGCGTAATAAAATACTCCCAGTTCACAGTCTACTTTCTATGGGTTGTCAGTCTTCCCTAGGATTTATTGTTCATAACGTGAAAGTCTCTGCGTAAGTGTAAAATGCATTATGGGGCATCATCGCAGAATTCGTTTTTCGCATCACCAACGCGCGGATCGGGAATCCGGATCCTTCGCGAAAATGCGGATGATCCTTATTTTTCTGGATGCAAATGGTCTGCGTTTACGAGGGTATTGTCGTTTATGCGGACGATGCTCATGCATTCTCGTACTAGCACCCCTACTGATTTTGTGAATAAACCATTGTTGTTGTTTTTTATTGTGTAGGCCTATATAATCTACAGACATGTGCAAGCATTGCGCACAATGAACCGTTAGGCTATACTGTGCAGAGTCCTTGAATGAGTGGTGGAATATTTCACAAGCATGCCAAGAATTTGTAGACAATAGACAAATAGAAAAATAGATAATATTTTTTTTTTTTCTTCAAATCATATGTGATGTGTATTTCTAACAATGTGTTATTCCTATTATTCTCTATCTTTATGAAAAAGAAAAAAAATAATTGCAAATTACAATGGATGTGGCTCTTTTACTTGTCCTTGCATGGCCCTAGCTTGACTTCCCGCAGGGTACTTTGTGCCAAGTTATTTCTCTAAGAGTGGAATTGATGTGAGGAATATTGCCATTTTAAGTAGGGGCACTGGTCTGAGAATGAAGATTGTCCGCATAAACGAGAATATCCTGGTAAACGCGGACAAGTCTCGACCTAAAAAAATAAGGATAGTCTGCAATTTTCACAGACGTTTTTTCTTCTTCGGTGCTCTGCGGGTACAGGGTTCGTGATCCGCGTGCTGGCAATTAATGCGAAAAACGGATTCCGCGTAATAAAATACTCCCAGTTCACCGTCTACTTTCTATGGGTTGTCCGTCTTCCCTAGGATTTATTGTTCATAACGTGAAAGTCTCTGCGTAAGTGTAAAATGCATTATGGGGCATCATCGCGGAATTCGTTTTTCGCATCACCAACGCGCGGATCGGGAATCCGGATCCTTCGCGAAAATGCGGATGATCCTTATTTTTCTTGATGCAAATGGTCTGCGTTTACGAGGGTATTGTCGTTTATGCGGACGATGCTCATTCTCGTACTAGCACCCCTACTGATTTTGTGAATAAACCATTGTTGTTGTTTTTTATCATGTAGGCCTATATAATATACAGACATGTGCAAGCATTGCGCACAATGAACCGTTAGGCTATACTGTGCAGAGTCCTTGAATGAGTGGTGGAATATTTCACAAGCATGCCAAGAATTTGTAGACAATAGACAAATAGAAAAATAGATAATATTTTTTTTTTTCTTCAAATCATATGTGATGTGTATTTCTAACAATGTGTTATTCCTATTATTCTCTATCTTTATGAAAAAGAAAAAAAAAAATTGCAAATTACAATGGATGTGGCTCTTTTACTTGTCCTTGCATGGCCCTAGCTTGACCTCCCGCAGGGTACTTTGTGCCAATAAGAGTGGAATTGATGTGAGGAATATTGCCATTTTCAGTAGGGGCACTGGTCTGAGAATGAAGATTGTCCGCATAAACGAGAATATCCTGGTAAACGCGGACAAGTCTCGACCTAAAAAAATAAGGATAGTCTGCAATTTTCACAGACGTTTTTTCTTCTTCGGTGCTCTGCGGGTACAGGGTTCGTGACCCGCGTGCTGGCAATTAATGCAAAAAACGGATTCCGCGTAATAAAATACTCCCAGTTCACCGTCTACTTTCTATGGGTTGTCCGTCTTCCCTAGGATTTATTGTTCATAACGTGAAAGTCTCTGCGTAAGTGTAAAATGCATTATGGGACATCGTCGCGGAATTCGTTATTTCGCATCACCAACGCGCGGATCGGGAAATGGTCTGCGTTTACGAGGGTATTGTCGTTTATGCGGACGATGCTCATTCTCGTACTAGCACCCCTACTGATTTTGTGAATAAACCATTGTTGTTGTTTTTTATCGTGTAGGCCTATATAATATACAGACATGTGCAAGCATTGCGCACAATGAACCGTCAGGTCCCTGAATGAGTGGTGGAATATTTCACAAGCATGCCAAGAATTTGTAGACAATACAGTCATCTTGACTTTAAAATAATTGTTTTAAATGAAATACCTACATAGTACATTGGCTATATAGCGCCAAACATGCCAAATGAGGAGAGTGAGCAGCCCAAATAGCCGCAGTATCATCAAGGTTTGCCCAAAATTTCGTTGAATTTTCTGTTGATCTAGACAGGGTCTATCATAAAGTCTATCGATGCGCAAACGCTAGTGAAATAAAGTGCAATGGAATAAAATCAAGCTTTCAAGGGGCAGTTTCTTCATTTTTTCAACGCGATTTTGAGCTGTGAGTGTGAATCAGATGAAATTAAATAAGAGAACTGATTTTTTTAAGGTTATTTAAACTGCAGTATGATTTTGAAGCATCATAATGACTCGTATTCAATATTCAATTGAACAAAAAATTACATTTTCTCCTATTTATAATTTAGTAGGCCAAGATCTAGATCTAGGCTACCGGTATTTGTTTTGTAGACCTAGAAATCTACATGCATGTGTGGAAAAGTAATTTGTTAGCTTAACTTAGGAAATCCAATGAGTTTTATGACGTCGATACCGGTTAATTAATGGCTAAACCTTATGCATTGAAATTATAGGAGTGTGAAGTGGAATTTGGTATGCTCAAGTTGGATGAATTTTGATTGTACAACACTTTTTCGTAGAAAAATTGCCAACACACATGCACACACAAATAACGATAGAATCACACACAGAAAAGTTTATATTTGGGACTAGATCTAGAGTCTATTCATGAAATACAAAGGCAAATGGTTTTCAAACAATATTAGTCCTTATCGATTATTCCTCTGACTAAGATGAATATCTAGATCTATAGACATATTTAAAACTTACGGTATACATTGTAGATATTTTTGGAGTGAAGACAAGGAACCACCAGCAGGGCCGGGCAAGGCTAGCTGCGCCGACCAGCTGAAACTGTATAGCTGATGCTAGCTGCAGGTACGGTATGCGAGCTCTGGCGGGTCTAGCGGCGACGCCGGCGGTCGACGCCAGTCCTGGGCGTACTGCAGAGAGCTAGCTAGCCCTGCCAGGGCCGACCCATGGGGTGCGTTGGGGTGCATGCCCCCATTTCCTTCCGAAAACACAGGGAAAAGCCACGAATTTTCAAATAAATGTTCAGTTTACTCATTCAGAAATGCCTCAGAATGTACCATAAAGCATCTTATAGTTCAAAATTTTTCCGGGGCCCTTTGGCCCCGGACCCCACGCCGATTTAACATTTCATGCCCCTCCTTCAAAAAAAAAACTCTTGGATCCGCCGCTACAGCCGGTCGATCGCATATGCAGGATGTATTTCGCATAGGCTGCCTGATAATACGGACGCGTATTCCGCACAAGCATTCCACAGCAACTTACTGTTACAGAATATAATCTAAAGACGGCGATCTACAGTAGCTAAGTAGCGCGCGCGCGCTGGGTGACTAGTTTTCTCAGGATCTTACTGGGTCATCACTATAATCTAGGTGACAATATAGTTCCAGAACATTACTATTGCAACTAAGTCACCTGGATTTTGAGATTAGTAATCTGCTCTGATTTTACTGACCCACTTTGGGTAATCTGCTTCGATACCTTGCTGGCTCGATTATTGGTATCAGGTGAAAATGACCACGGCCCAGTGCATGCTTATATATTCTAAGCCAATGGTCATAGCGGATTGCCATGGTTTGAACCCGGAACCTCCCATTCTATAGCGCCCCCCCTCCACTCACGACACGAGCTTGCTTGCAACGCAACAAGCGTCTTGCACGTGTATTAAAGATCATTCCAGCTAAGGTGTCATTACTGATTATGAGTTTTTGTTGTGTGTGTGTAAAAAGTTAGTGCGAAAAATGAATTCCTTTTTGCAGAATTGTTGATTATGCCTTTGCAATATCTGTCATACCTGTCATAATACTGTGAGTTATGTTCTGTGAATGATTAAAGCAATCTTTGAAATGATTTCAAGTTTATTTATTTCACTTTATCAAAAATAACATAATTGAACATAATGAACAATGGTAATTATTATAACTAAACAAACAATATAGAAAACATAATGTACATGATAATAGTTATAACAGAGAATACAATCATATAAATCAATCAATAAAGTGGGGGATCTACTAAAAAGCAAAGCTTGTATTATTTAGGTCCCGGTTCATAGGTTTGTGTATAAATAAGGGTATCTGAATTAACCCGTCTACAAAAGCATATGAGTACACGAGGCTTATCTTTAAGTGACACATTTAAACTAAACATATCGTATTTTAAAACAATTGAAAAAAGCCCTTATGTGCAATCATGTGTCATTAGTATAAGCAGGCACAATCAATACAAATCAGCACCATCGATACATTTCTTGGCCAAAGAGACCCCATTTCAATGGTATAGAGGTGTCGCCGTCGAGTGGTTTAAGCACTTGACTTGAAATACAAAGGTCGTGTGTTCGATCCCCGACACGGCACTAATGTCCTTAGGCAAGGCATTAATCTACATTTGCCACTCCATACCCAGGAGAGAAATGGGGACCTGGTAGGATGAAGAAAGTCTTTGTTATTGCCATATGCCTTCACGGTGACCATATGGTAGAAATACTCTCCAGGGAGTGGAGATGGTTTAAATTGTGTGTGAATGAATCTGGTGACCGTGGTAATAAGTGAAAACTAAACTAGTCTACTTGACAGGGTTTTATAACATGTTATACATTTCAGTTTGTACCAGCAGATTCATATTTTATGTTTGTTTTTATGTATTTATCATCCAAACTTTTTTAAGACATCAACGATCTCAAATGCTAATGAAATGGAATAACGTATTTACAGTACAGTCAAATAATGATAATAAGAAAGAATAAGAGACAGATTCATTAAAAGTAAATGAGCACACAACTGCTTAACACTAAATGGGTAACACCCACACCCACACGTTCACCGATATGCAAAATACTAAACTACATAGGCTAAAGTTCTAATGTCTATTTCTTGACATGTAATGCAAACGTGTTGTTCTTCTCTGCTATCATGACTTGTATTCTACTTTTTTCTTCACATTTACAAAGGACATAAATGCTTCAAAATCTGGATTAGACAGTTGGAACTTACATCTAACATCAGCAGATTCATATTTTGTATTTTGTCAATAACCTACAAACACATAAAATACCGGCCGTTAAGCTAGCTTTTAGTAATTGCTGTTGTCACAGTTATTTAAAAGTAAAATATATGAAAGGAAAATTGTTGGGAGGTTCACTGATTGAAGTGAAGGCAGGGTGAAATATGATTGCAGGGCCCTCAAGGAGAAAAGTATTGATACTGATAATGCTGCACTCAGTATTAAATAAGACGTATTATCATTAGTTTCATTACATAGGTAATCCAGATAAATTAATTCTGACTTTCTTTTCATCAGTAGTTTGCAAAGGTATGTTTATGAGAACAAAAATTGTCAGTACAAGCACAGAGGAATGAGAGAATGGTCTGTTTCATACATGCATCGTCATATTACTAGTATTCATCCGAATCATGACCGTGATGAAAAGTCAACCCATAATTTTAGTTTTTTTCAAACACACGATATGACCTCTTCTTGTTTTGAGGGCATTTTCACGAGGAAAGAAATAGCAGGAAATCAGGAATTGCCGTCCTTACTGGAAAGAAGGACGAAATAATTGCCGGTGAAACCTCATTAAAAAACAAAAACACAATTGTACTAATGTTTCCTCGTTCCAGAATAGATTAAAACAATTCTATGACTGATATTTAAAAACCTGTATGTTGCGGATCATTTGATTCTGCGTGTTTGAGAATCAGTTTATGAATGCAAAGAAATAAACATTTGATTAAATAAAATCATTATCAACACGGATGTTTATTCATGTAGTTTTCTAGTTTGACATGCTTGATATTGGTCTAGAAAAACAAATACACATTTTGCAAAATCCGTCGCACTCCATGGTTATTCGTATTACCAATGCCTTTTCCCACAAATTTCTTATGAAGGTATTTAGGAAGTAACAGCGTAAAAGCACGTGTAACCACTATGTTTACACGGTTCGTAGTCGTAGTTTTTAAAACTAAACCATTGCCTCTTGGAGCCTGGTGATCCCTGTATTACGCCTGTGGGAATTAGGAAATTCAGTAGTGAAATTCTGTCATCAATTTTTTTGGCGAATCTGTGGCTCCCAACACTTTATAGGGCTTTATTAATAGCTAGAAGCCGTGTAAAGCTGACGGTTCATCAAATTTAATTGCGTCCGCACAGCATGTAACAAAAGCATAACATCAAGTGTTGACCCCCCCCCCCCCCCCCCCCACACACACTTCATTGATCATGGTTTGTGACTTCGAGTATATCCTGTTATTTCCTTTCAAAAGAAACATGTGTTAACACAATCATCGAGGTTTATATTTCAGGTGTGAAAAGGTCGAGGTTATAATAGGCCACATAAAGGAAATTACTGACTCACACAGTGCGGTGTATCCAATGAGTTACAATGGTTCGCAGAAAAAAACGTTGTTATTGTTATTGATAGTTAAGCTACCCCAGTATTCAGTCTTTTCATGATTCATACATAATTCATTATTATTACATTGTCTCCTATGATACATGTCATTGCGTTAAATTATACAGTAGAGCAAAGTACACAATATAGTCATATACAACATCGGATAAGAAAAACCTACTTTCATCGTTCATTAACGTGTGCAAGAGTGCTCCATAAATTTCAGATCAACTCGCAATTTTCAAACATTAGTTTTTAAGAATAATACTGGCTGGTAGCCAGACTAGTATTTTGGCGGCTATTGTAAGTTTTATAATGATCTGAGAAATCAGGATGCATGCCAGTATAATCGGTACACGGAACTCGAGTACCCTAGCCTATTGGGAAAGTACCTCCCTGTATACTTCGAGGAAAGCTGCCCTTTGGTGACAATTGTTTGAGGGGGACCATTGAATTTGAGAACAAATGGCTCTCGACCCGCGATTATCTTGTCAGTTTGTGTCGACATGCCATAACGAAAAGAGGATTTAAAAGTGATGCATTCGCTCTCTTACAACAAAGCGTATATAGGCCTATTGCGAAAGCTAGAGAGGTAAAACATACACGACTTCGAATTTGTTATGCAGTCGATTGTTAACGTTGTCATGTTCCTGTAATCGTCATCGTCATCAATTTCATCATCAATCTATGTTGTCACAGTGGACTTCTTCAAACGAAAAGGTTGGTATCAATTCGATTTATTTATTTGCAGAGTTAGCTTGATCTAAGAAAGTCGAATCAGTGTTGTCGCTTTTATTTCTTGTTTTGCTCATTTATGATATGGTCATCGACAGCACATGTTGTATATGCAAGCATGAAAGCCAATACAAAAGGGTAGAATTAGTTATTATATTATGATGATGAGGATATTATGATGATACTGATTGTGGGCATTACATATGCAAGATGCACCCTCTTGCTCCTCTGCCTCCCTGACTTGTATATAATGAGAATGATTATTTAAGAGAATGAGTACAAGAAGATAGACCAATAAGATATACCTGGAAGCTCGACTGCTGTCTCAGCATTCTTCCAGCATTTGTGGTAAAGGTAAAGGTAATAATCCTTGCAACATCTTGCGCAGATTTGCAGGGGAAAAATTGTATGTAGAGCCTACATCTACTGGAATCGAAAGCCCAAAAGAGGAACTGTTTTGTTTTGTCTTTTACAATTATTACACAAAGTTGATTCATATAATATCATATGCAAACGCATAGGGAAGTAAAACGTAAATACTATAGGAAACAAATAGCAGTTTATCCTACTGGCATTATATTGGATTGATATGCCACTCTCTGCATAATTATTGCATAACAGTAACGGTCTCATATAATATAGTATTAATGACTGCTTTGAGAGAAATAGTTGTTTTATTACGCTCAAGGGAAGGTTAGAATTGTGCTATTCCCCGAGGCTTGCCGAGGGGAATAGCCCAATTGTAACCTTCCCGAGAGCGTATGAAAACAACTATTTCTCGAATATTAAAGCAGTCATTAATACTTTTATATGCCGAAAAAAAATAAAGCAGTCATTAATACTTTTATATGCCGAAAAAAAATAGACTAAAAAATAAAAAATAAAAAATATTTTTCATTTCACATCACATTTCTGTATGACATGTACTGTACATACGCTCTATTTATACTCTATTCCCTAAATTGGCAACACTGCCCTTCTCCCTTCTGGCTCCAAGCGGAAGATATTTAACATGTAAACCTATGGGGTAACCATGGAGTAACCATGGTTATTAAAAAATATTGAAATGTTTATGCATGGTTACCGGGAATTTTACAGGAACAGTTGAAGTTTATGAATGCAATTCGACCAATCAGATGGCTGGATTTCTTAAGTGAGGTATATAATTTATATTATGACTTTTACACAGTGAACTCAGAGCTGATCGAAATGTGCAAACAATAGTGCTATAGAGGTCATACCCATAGGAAGTGACGTAATGACAGTGATTTCTGTAGTTAGAACAAGGATTGTTACATTGATGATGTCGATAAACAAATCATTACTCATCAGTTCATAAATAACCTGAAATAAGACAATGGATATGATATTTGTGAATATAAATATGGTACTTCGTATATGGTATATGAAAGAAAATAGTAGATTAAAAATTATTGGGAGAGAGGAGTGCCTAAATGTTGTGCTCCATTTGAAAAAGGGAATGTAACAAGATCGCAATTTTTTTTTGAGAAGTTCTATTTCAGTTTCTCTATTTCTCAAGGTCTAATTCAGTACTCTTTCGTATATCCCATGGAATTTATGTTCATTAGGTACTTCGTTATTGTAGGTATGCATGTTACAATAGGTGGTGGACCATGCCTAAAATAATTTTTTCGACATTCTTTGTGGCGATCGTGTTGATATAACGAATTTTCTTAGAACTATTGATCAACCTCTATATCAATTCCGGGGATGTTACTTTTGTGACAAAAATAACAGATATTAACCTTGATAAAACCCGGCCCGAGTTCAAGGCAATTTTGAGTTCTGACAGAAAATTATTCACATAATCAAATGAAACTTACGCTTTCGTGAAGTTCGAGACTTCAGATTAATTATATCTGCCCACTGATTTTGGTAGACAATGTATGAAAGCTTAAAGTCAAGTAATGAGCAATGAAAGATCGACCCATGGGCATAGTAAAAAAGTCTCTGTGTATGGGTTGCGCTTGCCAGTTGTGAATGGGATTTCCACCAAAAAATAAGTATTTCTAATGCTTCTTTCAAACAGTTTTCACTTGTAATTTGTTTTTCACTACAGCCAATGTGTTCATTTATTATGCCTATAATACACATCTACTTGCAACATCCTGTTGCTGATCTCCGACAAAAGCGGAGGGAGAACAAGAAGAAGATGAAGAAATATTATTTCAACAGGGTAGCCCCGTATATTTAAAAAACTGTTATACTTGGAGCCCTGCAGTCTACTGCATTAAAAAGAAGTCAAGATAGATTCATGCCAGTTTCTATTTAAAAAAAATGCAATTCCAGATCCACAACTCAAGATTAGCATTACCTACGAGTTGATGAATGCATTTGATTTGAATACTTAATGCAAAAGGTAGATAAAAAGAAAGTGTTTACAAGACATTCATCGCATTAAAGGTGATTGTAAAGGTCATACCCTTCGGGAATGTGAGATTCAATGGCTTTGGTGACTGTGCGATTGACCATAGACCATATTTGGACTGATGATCTCAGAAAACTGTCGCACTCTAAGCCTGATTTACATGTAAGTTGTTTTGTGTCATCACGACGTCACAATGACGTTGGGGAGGGGGCAACTAGTTGAATGACGACACACTGTTAGCAAGTAATATCATTGTCTCATTGAGATTGTAACAATGCAGTGTCGTGTCAAGGGGCACATTGTTCGGTTACATCACAGTTACGATCGCATTTAACCAAGTAACAAGTCAAAGAAATACAATTTCACATTGGTACCTAAAGTGGGTTGGAATTTGACGTAGGGAGGCAAAAGCGTACAGTGCTCGTCGCTGAAGTTCGGTGCTCCCCAAAAGGTAATAAAGACTATATGTACCAATATAGTTCTAACACACGGCAGGTTAAAGTATTTATTTCCGTTTGAGCCTGCGAATTAGTAGATAATGTGTACTCAAGTTCAAGTTCGGGGTAGTTAGTGTGCGTGTGAACACAACTTATATCACCCTTTTACTATCTCGACGGAAAATGACAGAAAACGGAATCAAATGACGACACACCGTTAGCAAGTATTAGGTATCAACAAACAACTTTAAGGAAGTACAAGAGGCCAAGAGATAAGCAATCTAGACACTTTTCGACTGAAATCGGTTTCTCACCTGACTTCCGAATGTGTATTTGTCTATCATAATTTGTATCCTTAGTTAAGAATTTAAAAACGTAAAGGATGTATTTACAAGAAAATAATATGTTTCATGAGGTATTCTTTCAGTCAATCATGCTAGTACATTTAAATATCAAGAGCGTTTTTCTATGGTAAAATGTAATACATAGGATTCATTGCTAAATTATTGTAAGACTGTCTCTAAAGTGATGGCAAAGACTTTTAAAAAATCAACCCAAGAGCAAGTTCAGTACCTTGTACATATCCTATAGAAACCATGTTGGGATAACGTAACACGTCATTGTAATGTTCGTGCATTGTAATACGTGAAAGACAAGGCTATTAAAAAAGGCCTTGATTGATATTTCGAAAGTCTTTATTATCCTGTGCTATCATCATTACGGGCATTTAAATAACCCATTTTCAGCATGTTGCATCAGTTCTAGACGTCAATCTTTGTACTTAATATCAGTCGTTCATTTCTCTTATCATTTTTCCTACTTTTTCTGTCGGAGAATAAAAATCGAGCAAGATGAAGTTCTTCCAGCTTCAGAAAAAGGTTCGAAATATAGTGCACTTCCAATTAACACAATTTCTTCAATGAAGAGCTGCACTTGTTTTTTTATCCGTACGTTTTCTTGAACGTTTGAACTTTATTAATGATATATTAAAGACCATAGTTGATTGGCTGCTCGATCGATGCGGTGTCGTAAACATTACTAACGCCTACATCGTTTCTAGAAAAAGAACCCAGATATTTGGCAAATTTCCGTTTTCTTTATATCATGATAGCATACATGTAGGTGCTTGACTTGGACACATTGAATTTTATCACATGTGGGCTAGTCTTGTTTGACGAAGATTTCGATACATAACAGAACGCAATGGGCCACAACGGCTTATGAAAGAATGCAACACTTTACAATTATCCCAGTAATAACATCACAACAACAATAATAACAACAGGCAACAACAGAGAAATGCCCGCAAGGTTACGTATTTTCTTCCTATTCTTAAGTTTTGTATGTAACGATGAGTTGCTTTTTTTCCTGCTGTACATCCCCCTTAATTACGACTTCATAGCAAAATATAGGAAAATGCACAATTTAGCTGCACAAATGTCCAGTAATGCTTGGATGATTTTTCTTTGAAACTATGTAAGCTTTACAAATCACAAAACCACAAAAGCCGACGCATGTATAACAGGGGTCTAGATCCGGAATCTTTGGGCGTTCGGTAGCAACTTCGACCTTGTTCTGTTCGAATGGTATTAAGTACAAAAGTTAGGGGCATAAAAACTGATATAAAGATGAAATATGAGTGAGAGAGAGAGAGGTCCACGGGGGAGCTCGAAATAATGGAAAAAAGGAAAGAAAAGAAGGGTTCGTTGTTGATCAGAGCTGTGATAATTTTGAAAAGCTCCAGCAATTTCAATTCCATTCCTGGACACTAACTTTTTAATGTTACAATACCCACCTGTACTACCCATCTTGATACGAACAAGAGTCGTAATTGGACTGATAATACATGCAGGCAATCGACATGGACAAATTTTCCGGTCAATACACTAGCACAATTATATTCATAAATATGACACTTAGAACGTACACAATTCAATCGCGAATAAAAGGTCAATTGACGTGACAAGTACCATTATCAAACATAGACATAACAATATTCTGAAAGAAACCGAATAGAGAGACTGAGGTATAAATATAGCTTGTTCTTTATACAATTTTAAAGGCATATCTGTTTTGTTCTGAAACGGCAGATTGACGTCGCACAGACGATGACGACTGAAAGAAGCATTTCGCTGTTTGCAGCCTTCAAGGCAATCATCGTCCGGCTCGTCTACGCTGCCAACGGCATCGTTCTGACGTTCTTCGTTCATAATGTCTTAAAGGAGGACAAAGTCTTCCTCATCAATGCCCTTCTCGTACCATCGATGATCGAAGTCGCAATCACTCTCAAATACAAGAAGAAAGGGGAATGGACATGGTAAGACTGAAGTTGGGTGCTGGTATACCCTAGTCACACCGCCAAACCGACTCCACAAGACACCGACTCCAAACCGACCGATTCTTAGCTATTCGGTGTAATGTAAATTTCTGATCGGTCTGTTGTCGGTGTGGTGTCGGTTTCCTTGGTGTGACTGAGGGATAACCCCGTTCGTACATAATTCTTTGTTTTATTTAGCATCAGAGGTACTGATTTTATAGAGGTCTAGGGGGAGGAGGGGTGCAGGCCCCGGTAATGTGAAATATTCGGGGAAAAACAAAACATGTCAAATTCAGACAACCACTACCTCATATTTGAGCAGTTATGTAGTCTGACATTATGTGTGATAAGCTGTCGATTTTTTTTCCACGCTAACGGAATATTCGAATACGGTAAAAGAATTATGCATTATGCAGAAGCTTCAAATTCTCCAGCAGAAATGAAAGAATAACCGGGGAATAACCTATGTTTTCTCGAAGAGTCAAATACAAACAAACTTGGATTTTTCCACATGATAACGAGGAGTGAATAATACTGATTACCAATTATCAACTGTTGTATTAATCAATAAAAACGAAGGAAAAGTGAAATGAACTTCATTCGCGTTAAGAGAAAATCGCATTTTGTGTTAGTGAATGTAAACACATTTCAGCTTTATGAATCTCTACAAAGATGGAGATGACAAAGCGGTTATTTTTGGACACTTAACGATCTTGATGTCAAGCTGCATGCCAAAAAACAAAACACATCATCATGTCCTTAGCCAAGTAGAGTTCATGGTTTATATCATTTGTACGCAAAAAGAGAAGAGGAGCCAAAGGGGATAATTTATTCACGATCGTTAATTAAATTATGTAGCTTAGGGTAAGCATGATGGCGATAAGCAGAACATTGAACATGCTTTTGCTTGTAGGACTGTTGGTGCCAACATTTTCTTACGGCTGTATCAAGGGGGCGCATGTCATGTCGCTACATATTCGGCATACAGCATATAGGGCCTCACATGAAATATTTGAATAGTAGTTCCTTAGCTAAATACTCATATTCCAGGCATGTAATATGTAGACTACGCGTTCATAGTGCAACCTTTGAAGAGGCAAAACATGCATACAGAGTGTGAATTAATATCTTAAATGATTTTGCAAAAACAAATTATATCTGTTTTCTTTCAATTTCTGGTAGTATAATTTATTTCATGATATTATGTGGAAGGAAACTTAATTATAAAACTGTCTTTACAGACAAAAACTAATCCTTTATATTTGTTTCAATTTTTATTTTTAATTTACTCATATTTATTGGTAAAGTTTCAATAAAAGAAAGAAATCAACTGACATCATTTGTTTTTCTTGTTCTATATCTATCAATAAGACCTAACAAACTAAATTTTGGTTATGGGGATGAGTTATTTCACAATATAGTTTGATCATGATTAATGATTTCTAAATCGTCTTTCAATACCGGTAGTGACGACCACTTTGATGTATTTTGCTTCCTCTTATCATAGGTTCATACCAAGCGTGTTTATTTACCTCCTGTGGGTGGTACCCTGTATCGTCGTCCTTGAAATCTACGCTCTGACCTTCAGGAAACACGTCGTGAGTGCTACAGGGATGTCAACTTGTCCTATCGTGTTCTATGACGAATGTCGCACAGCGGTGGTTGAGGCGATTGAAGCAGAGGCCGAAACGCATGTAGCGCAGGACAGCGTCTTAGGAACCAACTTCACAGGCCATGTCCTCGACCCGGTAGGTTGCACGAATAAAGATATTTCCCCAGGAAATTATTCTGGCCTTCTTCTTTCCTAAAAGGGACTTTTAGATTTGCACGACGGAGAACGTGGACTGCCCTTTTAAGGCAATGCGACGTCACTGTCAGTGCCTTAAAAGGACGTCACATTGCCTTAAAAGGACAGTCCACGTTCACCGTCGTGCAAATCTAAAAGTCCCTATTATCAAATTCTTAGCCCTCTTCTCCATCGTCTTCCTTTTTGCTTTCTTTTTCATGTTCTCCTGCCATCCAGTTTTATGCGTTAGTACTGAATAGCTTCTGAAACCAGTGACATGGGCTGAACCGAAAATAAATGTATTTTCTTTTCCCAAAATTATTTGGCGTTGAGAAACTGACCAATATTTCGACATCAAAGTCAGTTGTCATATTTGTAATACAGAGCAAACATTATGCAAAGATAAAATAATTTTATCAACTTAAATCTTGTATTTTCCTTTTTTCACGCAAAGGCAACGCATGACTTGAGTCGGCGTTACTCCATGCTCTCCCAGCAAATCATGATGTTAGTCATCATCTTTGGTCGCTGGATGGCACCCAAAGGAAAGCTATCACGTGATCAACTTTCCAGTCTCCTATTGGCCCTGACAGCAATGTCACTGGACATGTTGGAATTCTCAACAGATAGTCTGAGCATCGAGGCTGTGGCATGTGACAAAATCTACGTAGGTTTCATCATCGCCGTGTGGTGCTGGAGCCTCTTGCAGATTCCTCTGGGACTGACCGCCGTGAAGCAGCGAAAACCTCGAGTCGCCGGTACAATCGAATCCCGTGACTCCTCCGACGGCACGACCGGAGTCGGAAAAGGGAAAGGTCATGGCTTTAACTGGAAAGCGTACTGCTGCTGTTGTTGCGAAAGCGAAATATGGTCCCTGATGGTGAGTATCTTCATGCAGGACGGCCCCTACCTGATCCTCCGCCTTTACATCATGTTCTCGACAGGTTATATCGGAGAGACGCTCATCTTCTTCGCCGCCAAAAACGCACTCATTGTCATGTTGCAGACGTACCGCGTCATCGTGAAGGTGAACCAAGGTTTGCGTAAGAGGCGGGATGGCCAGTCTATTAAGGGTCGTCCATCTCTACCTGGTGGGAATCCCCATCACATCGTGAAAGCAGAGGGGTTACAGATTGGCGGCTTTATGGGCCAAGGGGGAAGTAACACCGAAAGCGTTGTGGTCACCATCTCCCGCGAGGGCAGTGATGTCTCTGAAGATGGTGCCACATCCGTAGGTGAGGTCGTACTGCAAGATGAAGAAGCAAACCGAAGTTCCGAGACTTCCCGAGGTCAAGAGGAATCTCAGAAAGACATTTTGGAAGACGCGGGTTTCCAGGACGTGGCCCTTGAAATAAGCGAAGGAGTGACGCCAGCTACAGAATGATGACAACGTTTGTGAGAAACTGAATATCGATCAAATGCTTATTCTGCAGAACACTGAAGCGTGACATTATGGACGGAATTGTGAATTAAATGGTGATATTACGGGTTACCAATTGTATGGTCGATGGTGCTAGGCATGACCAGTCATGCTTCAAGGGAATGCTGAGGGTTGTCTTTTGTAAATATTTTGTGTTAATTGATTTAAAACGAAAAATTATCTTGTCATCTATGCAAGAAATTTTAGATTGTACGCCATAATAACGTTGTTTGTCAGAAGAGGAAGATAATGTATTTGATATGATAATGTTACTATAATTAAGGCATTATTTCATACATTAATTGAAGTAACTTTATGCTTGATATATTTTTTCTGTTTGATAGTCTTCCATCATTTGGTAGTATAATTTTCTTCTTTCCTCTAAAACGTCTTTTGTCTGGCTTAGGGTTTGGTTTGAGGGAGCTATGAAAATGATAAATTGAAAAAAAGGGAGGCGGGCACAGTGGTGTAGTGGTAAATATTCTTGACTCTCGTACGAGAAATCAGAGGGTTCGATCCTCGCTCGGTTCTTACATCCTCGGACAAGGTATTTGTCGCATTTGTTTCTCTAGGCCCAGGTGTATTAAAGTGGTACCTGGTAATGCATAGGTGATAGTGATTTCAGTAAGAGCAGCATTTTAATACTGATGTGGCTAGCTTGGGGAAATAAGACCCAATTATTATTTATTATTTACAACAACCCACACCCCATGATAACCTAATAACCCATAAGTCAGGAAACATCAATCTGTACTTGTTTGTCAAAGGAAAAATGACAGAAACTAGAACATTTTATATTGGTTGATTTTTTTGGTCTTTTTAATATCTTAGATTTTTGGGGGGACATTTTCATCAATATGATTTAGATTTATTGCAGATGGCTAACATTAATGCTTGAAAATTGCATTGTGAAGTATATACAAACTACAAAAGGAATGTAAATGTATTATTGTGCCTTAGTGATTACTATGAATATTGTGAAATTATCTATCTATTTATTCAATTTATACGTACATTGTACATTAATGATCATTCGTCAAATCATTAATTCAAGTAATAGATGAGTGCGCAAAGCATTTAAAGGGATAGTTGAGTTTTGGTGTAGAGGGCGCTACACAAAATCATTTCGTTGTGAGATAATGCAAAAGTGAGTGTCAAATTTGAAAGAGCATACATTTTAGATTACAAAATCATCTTTGTTTGGACAAGATCGGTTCAGAAACGGCTGAAATATCCGTAAATATAACCATTTCAAATATTTGTGGGGCCCCACAAATATTCGATAATTTTGAACCAGCCGTTGAAAGACAAAACAATGCCTACACTTTTTAAATAGTTGTTGATGATCTCTTTATTAAAACATTTTTTAAACAAAATATAACATGCACAATTTTATTATTACAAATGGTTGAAACCAATGACTTTTTAGAGAATGCCTTCATGTGGTTTAAAGGCTCATTTTAATTGTTTGCAGGCTTATCACTAAGTCGTTATGTTATTTTTGTATATCTTTCGAGCATGGTGAAGTTAGTTATAACTATTAGTTTGTAATGTAATGGTGCATGTTTGGTTACTAAAATTTAGTTTGACCCAAACTGTACTCTCAATACCACAACTCAACTATCCCTTGAGTTGGAAAGGCAATTAATGACAAAAATCTCAAAATAACCACAAAACTCCGAGGACAAGTTGTCCTCGTCACAATTTTTAACAGTATTTGAAGTATCTCCTTTAATAAAAATATTGTCTTCGCAGACACTTTATACATTTTTCAATTTGTCTTCTCTTTTTTTATATAATCATTATTGTTATGTATATTTGTTCATTATTCTTCATTTACAGAAAGTAAGTTTTAGTATTTTATATTTTATATGATACCGATTTTTGTGTATACATGTAAATGGAATGCAGAAGAAAATAAATCCAATCAAATCAAGGCAATCAATTCGTATCCTAGGCTCTTTGTTTTACAGTTGTAAAGAGAGCACCCTGTGGTTTTTGGAGTGTACTTTATTTTTCTGAATGGTTGAGCACTTTTTTTTATTTAATCATTTATTCATTGGTCCATTGCACATTCAAACATGGACAATTGTTTAGCTCACATATAATATTAAGGCTCAAGTAATTACTCTGTATTTATATTAGCGTTACAGAAACATTAACTGATCGATGATATCATAATTATATGCAGACAAGAATTTTGTTAGTACTCATTAAAAATACAGGAGATATTTTGATTTTAAGTCTATTGTTTGTCTTTGGTTTTAGAGATTATTTGAAAAGTGTGTATTTAGTGGTTTAATGGAACACTGAACCGACGCAAAAGCTGTTGAGGAGTGAGATCGGATGATATTTCGAAAAAGGGTTTAATCCAACAAATGCATAGGAAACGAAGGGTGATTACCGTAACAAGGAAGGAGACGTTTCTTATGCTATCTTCAGATGTCCGGTACGATGTCATATCGTAATGATATCATTTATGCTTTAGCGATGCAATATGGCACCCAATTTGAATGCATTTATTCAGGATCTAATAGGCTGTTGCGTACTTTGTGGTGAGATCCTTGCATTAGATCATATTTTAACGAGCAATATATTCAAATAAGCCTATTCTATAACTCCGGCTTTAATTTTGTTTTTCAAAATCTGTAATTCAAACTTTGAAAAAGAAATAACACACGCATTGGGTACCATTTTTTTCTTTACTTCGTTTCCGTTTCATTTCCCCCAAAGTTCTGGGACAAGCAGGGGGTAGAGTCTCTTAAATAAAAAATAGCCATTGTCTTCATAAAGCTATATTTCCTGTTTATATTGACTCGTTTCTGGCATTGCTAACAATTATTATCAAATTCTATCTTCAGTGGTCCCATTTCTATTGCTATTCAAGGTAATCAAGTGCTGAATATCGAGTTATTGCATCACATACGTGATATTATTTCGCATGTTTCATTGATTGCTACTAAAATAGATATGATCTAGACAAATCAAGGGCAAGCAGTGGCGTACGCAGGATTTTTTTCAAGGGGGGGTTTTAAAATCAAAAGGGGGGGGGGGTTTTCCAAAAAAACATACATAAAACATACACATTAAAAAAAAATCGAGGGGGGGGGGGTTTAACCCCAAAACCACCCCCCATGCGTACGCGCCTGAGGGCAAGTATATAGTACTAATACGGATAAAGTATGACTTGAATGATGGGAGAGTTTTCGGTTTGAGAATGAAATATGGACAAACTAAAAACGGGTCTTTTTCCAAAATGATCACCAAGAACACCAACATCAATAGCGTAATAATTCATTACCAATTAAAGCATCACTGTTAAAACTTTCGTCTTGAATATGTATACTAGGAGAAATACAGTCACTATTTAAATGGCTGTATGTGTGTTTGTGGATGTGTATGTGTATGTGGGGGTGGGGGGGGGGGGCAATTAAAGACCCCTCCAAAATTTATCAAAAAACCCGGTTCTTATCGATTTGGTGGTGTTGACTAAATTTAAGCTGAGACGTGGGTAGTCGATACATATTCTTAGAAATTGCAGCATGCATATAACAACATTCATTATTGTAATGTCAGTTTCAGATATGCACAGAAATTTGGTTCATACGCATGGGAACTGTTACAATAATTTACGCATTAAATCTCTACAAAACAATGATTGTAAATAAAACTCTCGTATAAATATTTCATTGAAAACAAAAAGTAGACAAATACCTGTAAATAATAATATTATTAAATATTTAATGCTTAAATGGAGCTGATTTAAAATCGAAATGTGCCACGAGCCTTTGATAAATCTTTTCACTCACTGGTTGATTGATGAAATGACTGACTGATTGATTGATACATGCGATAAGTGCAATATAGTTTGACACGAATATCAATAGACAGTGCATGCAAAAGTTGCACACTGACCAATTAGTGCAAAGTGACCGCTCGATTAATAGACAATGATTGATACGTGTTGTTCCGGGCAAACCTATGCAACGAGGTAGATGTATATAACAGGAATGGACGGGGAAACAGCACATAACAAATAATTTCAAAAAGAGAGGAATAGTGTAAGAATTTGCCCTTTTTATTCCACGCACCCTTGTTATTTATAACCAAATTTGATAAAATTATGTCTTGACAAAATATTTAGACATTTACTGGGATATTTCGAAATCCCCATTTTGGGTGGGGGAGGGGGGGGGGGGGGGGTGGGCTGGTGCAACATCATATGAGATTATAAATCCACCGTGTTTTTATTCTTAAATAGCTATTTTTACATTCATCATTATAAATTATTAAAATTATATAACAATCGAGCCTTCATCATTAAAGTCTGGTGTAATCAACCAAACAAAGATGGCGATTTGGTTTTTGTGAAAGAAGTTCTTTAAAAACATTTCAATCATGCAGTCAAGGGCAAAATCTAAAAAAGGCATATTTCATATTTAATATTCTAGTTGCTAATCGGTTTCCACATTTGTATTTATTCTTTCATAAGAGTGTCAATATGATAAAGTGAATCATAATAATGAAATCAGAACTGACTAAAGAAAAAAAAATAGATTTGACTCGTTTGCAATCTGTTAGTTAACAGGGAAAAGTGAAAGTGGGGGAGGGGGGAGGGGAGAGAGAGCTCTTTTATGTTCATAGTATGGATCGGAAATCTCTAAATTACCTGATTACAATTGTGAAATAATGTAATACAAAACATTTGTTCTTTCTAGATCTATCTATCATATCCATTTAACGAGATTAAAAATGTAAATGTTATCATCAATCATTGAATGTGTTTGTTTCTACTTTAATGTAATGTAATCATCATCAGAGCAACATGACACCTATCGACAGAACATAATTAAATGGATCGTGATGTACTGAGCATGCGCAACTCCTGTATTTTGCGAGGTAGACCAGCTACAAGGGCATTACTGCTGTAGCCTGGCGTCAGCTGGTACAGATGTAAACATTTTGATCAGAGGGTGACAGCGATCGAGCCACGCTGGAAATTTATACCGGAGTTATGTGTCAATGGTCATAGGAGCGAGGAGAGAGAATAAGTTCATGTCATTTATTTCAAAACTCTTAACGGTATAGGAAATACAGCCAGTTTGTTGGATATTTGCTTCCTGATTGGAAATTGCAACTAACAGATCAGAATGAAAAGGGACTTTGATTTGATTTCATGACTGAGAACTGTTTTGCAACGCAGCGTAGTAATCGACATCTGGTTATGATAATTCGAGGAAAATACTTGACGATATGATTTGACTCATGAGAAAGTGCTACTATCAGACCTACTAGATTGAAAAGATGTCTTTATAGTTATCAAAAACTGAAATGCAGGAATAATTATGTTTCGTTCGCTTCTTGAGTTTTAGATGCTTATCCAAAGACTAGACCGCAGCTTTTTCAAGAAGTTTAATTGTCAGTGAAAGGTTGATCAAGATGGAGAATGTACAAAATGACGATAATAATGCCCATGTTGTGACTTTTGACGACGACATACATCGGAGGAAAAGAATTGCGAATGGTAACGGCACGCACGTCGCCAGCGAAGAATCGGGCTACGCCTCGCCGGAACCTAGCCACTACCACCAGAACGGTGGCGTTATCACCGGAACCTCGAAGCAGCAGATTGGCAGACGATTCTCGAGATGGCGCCGAAAAAAGAAAGTATGCTCCATGAAAATCCAGCGTGCGATACGCGCTTCTATTGTACGCGCTGCGTTCCTCTTTCATGGACTGGCCGCCATCTTTTGCGTGGTGTATACGTCACAGAACTCCTACTACTGGTTCCTTGGAGTGGGTTTCGTCTTTCTGGCCATGGAGATGGTGCTGACTTATTCTTTCAATGAAGACGGAGAATGGAAGTGGTGAGTAGAATGGCTCAATGCATTTACATGTAAAAGGCCAGCAAAAGATGATAAAACAGAGAAATGATTACGTAACAATTTACATGGATTTAAAAACATAGTGATAAATTGGAATACAATTATAAAATTACGTTAAATATTATGAATTGTTAGTTGATGTCTTTCTCGATGATGAAAGAATATAAGAATGAAGATGGAAAAGAAAAAAAACATACAAATATTGCCCCCTACATAGCCCCAAATATATTATTAATAGCATACTGTTATTCTAAGTATAATCAAAACATATTTAAGGTATGGCACATCAATGTAAAATGGAAAGGGATCGCACGAAGAGAGGTGAAGTAATAATTTCCCAAAGATATGAAAACTGTCCGCAAAAATAGGTCACTAAATATAGGGGGAGATGCAAAATATCGCATTCATAAAGAAGACTGGCAATTAGGTAGAGGAATTGACTAAAAATGCAATGAGAGATAACAGGTGTTTTAAATCTTTTTGGAAAACCGTTTTTTCCCCGGGCCGTACTATATGTTTATTTTCTCTAAATAATGATATTGGTTTACACTGGTGGTTCACAAGATACGCAAGTGATTCTGGAAATACATTTGCAGAAAAATAAACGTTATCATTTAAAATTTAGCAAATATTACAATTAATATCAACATTTTTAAAGTTTAGTATTGATCCATATTAATGACGCAGTTAGAAGGATCATTAATGTTGCATTGCAAATCAACTGCCCGTTGTTTTACCGTTCTCGTATTGAGAGCGGTTTGTATCGTCGACTGTCTCATGTTCTACCATTTTACCTATTCAAGCAATCTGATCAACTAAAAGAGTAAACATGTGAAAGACGGGAAGATGATGGAATACTTGATTTTACAAATTAAGCAAAAATAAAGACATTAGAATAAGTAACGATATGATACTAAATTTGTAGACATTTTCTAGGACGATTGATACGAATGGCAATGAGATAAATGAATATTACAAGAAGTTTCTGGTTCATGAAATTCAATGTGTCAAAGAAATGTTTACAAGCATATGCTAATATTAAGATGCTATTTTTCGCAAAATTGCACGTAGTGACTTTAATAATGACTCAGCTCTTTTGTATAATGCACTGTTGTTTTCCAGTGGTTAAAATGACTATTTGACTGTGTGTTCATTTAATCAGATCTAAATTGTAGCTGCTTTTCAATATCACTATGTCCTCTGGATTACAGACAGTAACCTTTCCATAAGCCTTGCACAATTCAGATCGATGAACAATAAGGCAGAGACTATATGACAGATAACTATATTCTTTACCATCACTCCAGCCAAGGTGTGATATCTTTTGTCCTAGAGCAGAGCCTGTGTTTTTGCATGACGACACGGATCAATATTATTATGATAGCGCCGCGACGCAATATTAGATTGAAGTTGGACTTTTATCTATATCTCTCGTGGACTGGATTTGGAGAAACCAATTTGATTATTGGTGTTTAAATGACATTTGCAATTTGTTTATGAAAGTGAATGGCTTACGGGCGTGTACATGTGAAGCTGAAGATAACAATTAAGCTATGATTGTTACACTTATGCATTCATATTTCGTGGTAACGCCTTGTTTTTTTTTAGAATCTGAGAAATATGATTACTTTTTTCGGATGGCGTCAGTTGTTTATGCAGAGTAAATTAAAGGCTTAGCTTAAGAGGGACAGTAAGGATGGGCGTATCATATTTCTTAGAAAAGCCCGTTCAGGATGTGGCCAAGATAACAAAACACACAACCCAATTAAACATTTGCACTTGATCTATAATATCTTTAGAAAAATATACATTGTATTAAGGCTTTAAAAAAACTGTAATTTGTTTTATTTAAAAGTTATACAGAGATAATTTATTTTAACATTTTTTTCTTCAAAATTACTTGAGACTTATCGTTCATGAATACATGTACAAAGGCTTGTTCACATAAGACACGCCAAAGTCACCGGGGTATTGTTGTTATTTGTTATTATGAGGTAAAATGTAACACAGAGCTCAGTGAAAATGCACAAGTCCTTCGTTGTGGGCGGTTGTAATTCATTTTACACGCACAAAACTGCGTCGGTTTTTATTTTGGCGGTTTACTATGACCGATTTGCAAAAAAAATGAAAATGTTGAATTCCAACGGCATTTGAAAGACAATACTAATTTATAACTTTCCTCAAAACGAAAGGGCTTGAACACGGCTTTTATTGGGACAATAACGACCGTTAGTTGTCGAATCGACTTAAGTGATTGCAATCACCGAAGTAATAGTCTGATTTTTAGACCCTTTTACCGAATGAACGTACCTTTTGTGCTGCACAAAGATTCAATCAGTTTAATTTTTGCCATTACAAGTAGTGGGTTATTGATGTAGACAAATGCTCATGTACCTGTTACAGCTTATTTTATGTATGTTAATACCAAAGAAAAAAGTTGTCAGCCAGTCACTCAATAGTGTCTGACAGTGAAGTCTAGAAATTAAAAGAGTTTCATTGCTAAATTTGAATACTAAGAGTAGGCCACTGCTAATGTTTAATTTTTACAGATAGGACATACACGACATATTTCTAATTCCTGCAAAATTCTACAGAATTTGCTGCAACACAACAATACCAACTTGCATTAATTCGCACAGTGCGTTAAGGTATGGTGTAATACTAAGTAGATTCCGCTGAGTTCTGAACGAATAATGGATACAAAATGTATCTTCTAGATTAATAAAGTAAAAAGGAAACTATTAGAACTGTGAAACAATGATTCAAAGCATTTGTTTGAATATCGGTCTTGAATAAATTATTACAGAATAAACTACATTAAGGTACTAAATACTAGTTCTTGTTTGGGTGAAAAATTATAAATGATATGTAGTTTTGTAAAGATGTCGTAGTCGAGTGGTTTCAACGCTTCACTGGAAATGCGAAGGTCGTGGATTCGACCCCGGCATGGCACTATAGTCTAGTGTCCTTTGGCATGACATACATCTACATTTTCTACTCTCCAACCAGGTGTTATAAAATACATGTATGTAGGTAACCAATTCAATTCATTTCATCTTTATTGATCGCTGGTAATAAAATAAATTCTGATTCCATTGGCTTTGTTACAATGTACAATAATTTTACATTTACAATTCACATAGAACATAATATTAAAATCACACTAACGTTTTACACTTTTATATTTGCCTACATGCATATAATTATTTAATAACATAATACGAAATGCATGGTATGAATGTATTACCATTATTCCTTAAAGTTTTTAATGTACTTATTGGTTTCGGAATATTGGAATAATAATAGTATTTGCCTGTTATAGTATCATGACATGTATCCTTCAAGTAATTTGATATACAGTGCGTCCCAGAATAAACGAAACCGAATATTGTCGATGCTTTATCATTACTTAATCACAATTGTAATAAATAAATGACACATATTTTTAAAGGTTAGATCCTCCTCTGTCATTTGATGCAACTCATATGATGCATATTTCACGCGAGAGTGATTGAAAACAACTTGAAGAGAGGAAACTAAAATGTCATTTGGCGGGCGGTATCTGAATTTCGAAAAGAAAATCACATTTCAAGAAGTTTCATTTTCTGCCCTTTTATACGACACCTCAATCAGGAAAAATGAGCCAGGAAAAAACAAAGCTCTGCTTGTTTAAAGTAATGCTTGCATTTCCATAATTTGATGGCTGCCTGCCGTAGCATTTAACAAAGTTGACAAAAGACTTAACTCCCTTTCATTGACGATCAGCCATACACAAAGAAGACAAATGTTATTGTTACAAAAACCTACAATTAATGTAGCCTGTCAACAAAAGTCAATTCAATTTTCTGGTAACAACAAAAATTAAATCAGCAGAATTATGATTAGTACATGCATTTACTTGAAACGTCATTAACGCGCTTCGAAAGGCTACCAATTTGAAGTTTTGCAAATATTTGCTACTTCTCTGTCGCCATCGATTGCAACTCCGGCATCCACGCAATATTTGAACTACTGATCCAACAATTACTGATATAAACCCATTTAGGAGATGAATCGGGTTGCTGAAATCATGGACGAATTCAGGGGCCCCCAAACTGTCAAATCCCCCTTCTTGTTTGGCTAAAAAAAAAATTATAACAAATGAAAAGGTCTCTCTCAGGGTACAAACTCCTGCGGCCATCCCACCAACTTTGGAGCTTTGGGAGGACCCCGCAGGATTCGCGAGATGTATCGTCAATGAATGAAAATGAAATATTACATTCTTTGTCAAAATAATTGATGCTAATGAGGTTTCTCTTGGTGAATACAATTATTAATATCATTATTGTTACTATTATTATTAATATTACTTTTTTTTAATGCATAATTTGTCATCACATTTCGTCTGATACAAGCTCTAGTAGGGCTTGCACGTGAATTTAATCACCAGAATGATATACTAAAATCCTAACTGTGGTAGGTACCGTATTGTCTTATCATTGGGAAAAAGTTTCTAAATGAATTCTATTAACTGACTCAATCAATCTGTCTGCAGGTTTGTTCCCTCTTCGCTCATCTACATGGCCGTGGTCGTACCGGTGGTTTGGTTCATGGAATTAGGCTCTCTGGAACTCCGACTGGAAATCCAAGCCCGTCTCGGCCAAGGCATCGGATGTCCGACCACCATCTCGTCCCTACAGATCAGGGGTTTCCTATGCCTAAACAACGATACTTCACCATTTGACGACGTCGTCTCACCCCTCGATGAGGTATGGGATTATATTTTTTAATTATTAGTTACATAATGAGCAGTTGTCAACTCTAACGCAACCAAAAACCAATATCCAGCCCCCCCCAAAAAAAAAAAAAAAAAATCAAAAAAAATCCACCCTCTTCTGTGGAATACCATCTGGATAATTTCTAACCAAGGACTATTCCCACTACCCTCAGTGTCTAGTTAAAGTGGTAATCCGGGCTTAGGATTTTTTTAAAGAAGGCATACACATTCAATTCCCTAGGGATAAGATCTGAACTGAGTCATAGGTGTAGTAGGTCCCCTGAAGTTTAGGTACAAAAATGTACTTTCATCCGAACACGGACCATCTTCTTTCGGATCTTATCCAATTCTGAACACTATGCCAAGAAGCTTATCCACACATCAGTACTGTTCATCTAGGAAGACTACTGACCTTGGATTCCTATGGAAATCTACATTTGCTGTTCGGGTGCTCAACCCAATGGGATGTAAGATGAATGAATGGAAGAATGAATGATACCTCAAACCGTATAGATTCCATGAGGCATACTGGGTGAATCTTGGATAGACTCAAACGATACTATTATAATTATAGCTGTGAGAGAAGAAATTGATATCATTTTGAACGGAGCCGGTATCAAGTGCATCACATAGTTCTATATTTTTGTTTACAGTTTTCGGTCTCTTTTATTTTTCGACAGAAAGTGTACGGTTTGCAGCAGCTTTTTTCCACCACATTGCAACAAACTCTCATGTTGATTCTGATCGTTGGGCGCTGGATGATGCCCCGTGGACAACTTACACGTGATCAGCTATCACAGCTTCTATTGGTTTATATCGGTATGGCCGCCGACATGTTGGAGTTTTCCTTGGAGACGTTGAAACTCGATGCCATTGCTTGCCATCGGGACATATTCTTCGTCATCCTCGGGATCTGGTCGTGGAGTCTTCTGCAGTTTACGCTTGGCCTCACCGCCACCAAGGCCAGAAAGCGACGCGTCTTCGGAAAAGTGGCCAAACCTGATGATGAGGAAAAGAGGGTGTTAAAGATGAACAAAATGTTGCAGCAGACAGCGATGAGCATCTTCTGCTGCGGGACGGAGACGTGGGCTTTGATGACCAGCGTTATACTCCAGGACGGACCCTATCTCTTCATCAGACTTTATCTCATTATCCGATTCCGCATTTTCGACCAGTCCATGATCTTCTTCACGTGCAAGAACGCACTCCTGCTGTTGCTTCAGTTCTACCGTCTCTTTGTTATCATCTCGGAGACGAAGAAAGCCCATTCGATGTCGGTGAGGAGGCGGCAATCTATGCCGATGGACGCGCGACCTAATGATCTCTACGGCCGTCGACCAAGGAATGGAAGCGTTTTCTCCATCCAGCCAATACCGACAGCAAACGGCAACATTGCCAATGGTGAAGGTGTAGTCCGGTAACTCTTGAGCAAAAGACACCAAACACACGAGAATAGCTATAGATTAAGATGTACATAATACGTATCTCATGATGCCAAGATGAAATTCGATTTGCGCTCAATTTTAAAATCTGCTGGAATCAAAGCGTGCTAATTGCGGTCAATGGGGACGATGCATCGGGGGTTTTGATAACGAGAACAAACATTATAAAATGGCAAAAATAGACAAGAATACAGATAAGAAAATAGCAAATAGGCTAGATAAAGAAAAACGGAAATTTGTGATGTGATAGTGAGAGGGTGAAGATTATTTGTGCAACGTATTGATGTACAAAAATTCGCTGCACTCACAAGTCATTTATTATCCTGTTCGAAAATAACAGTGTTTTACAAGCTTTGAAACAATACATTATACCACATGCATGCAAAGTGTAAATATTTGATCACCGACATGGTTGTGATTGAATGTTATTTGGAGGGGGGCTGACAGTAAACATTAAAGTTAACACGGTGGAGGTTAGGAGGAACATTGCAATTAAAACAGAGAATAAGCGGAATATAAGTAGCATGTATATACAAAATAGCGGTATGTTAGGCCTGTTTTTTGTTACTAACGTTACTAATGCTTTTTTGGCCCACGCATCAACTTTTTTTAAACGAAACTATTTATTCTCATACTTATTTGAGAACTCCACTACATATTATAGGGGCTGCTTAATGTCATAATCAAAAGTGGATCCAGTTTGCAATTCTGTTTTATCTTACCTTCTCGTAGCATGTTTGCACGATTTTCAAGCGATATTAGCCTGATTAGTGGGTTTAGGGGAGGGAGGGATGGCAAAAGCATTTGCTCTGTTAATTGCTCGTACAGGATCAGATCATGTATATCATGATGTCAATAGTGGTAATGAATCGTTCATAAATCCATTTTATTCAGCCGAGTGCATCGTGACTGTCACCAATTTAACCCATGCAAATGCGATCAAACAATCAGCAAATTGCAATGTTCGTTAGAACGTGGCAGCGCATATAATTACACTTTCATATTATTAAAAACAGCAGAAGAATAAAGACTAAATTAGCCTCTAGTCATTCAGTAACATGGTGAAAGAGCTACTGTTTCAAAATTGGCTATAGCAACGGCGTCTTTTGCATCATTTATATCCAAGAGCTTAATTCCAAAAGGCGCTAAATCCACTTCAATTTGACCATAGTTGATACATTGAGATGAACATGCACATATGGAACATAAAAATCAACACTTTTGAGCAACACTATGTTGCGTTTGAATTTTTTTTTTTTTAAAGGTAAAAATTCGATTAAGAATTTTCGCTTTGCATTCCAAAAGGCGCCCAATATAATATTTAATTTTATAGGAATTAAATCCACTATGTCGAATAGGGATTCGTTCGTTTAAACCACGTTCCCTTTAGGCCATGTAAAATTGATTACATGTTGATCGTCCGGATTTTTTGAAAAAGAGGAGGAGGGTGTACCATGTTATTTGATATTTGATATTTCAAAATGGCCACTCAAAATGGCCGCTCGGTACATTTTCCCTGACAGTCGAGGCTATTTTTTTTCAAGATGGCCGCCGACAATTTTTTTTTTTTAAATCAGAAATAGAGCCATTTTAGCAGTGTTTTTCATGTTTTTTTTCTTTCAAAAAAAAAAAAAAAAAAAAAAAATTCAAAAATTCAAAAAAAAAAAAAAAAAAATAACAAATAACAAATAACAAAAAATAGGAGGCGGCCCCCAAAAAGGAAGCGGGCGGGGACGATCAACATGAAATCAATTTTACATGGCCTTAGCCACGTTTAACCATAATTATGGTGCAGTCACCACTTTAAAAATCTTAATAAATTCCACATATTTACATATTTTAATATATATTTTTGGATTTAATCTCTTCAAATATAAAACACCCGAAAGCGTTCTTTTTAGAGGATTTTTTTTTTCTTCATTTTTATTCAATAAACAATAAACATTGGACAAAAATGTTTCTCCTAATGCAGCATTCCAGGCAGTATCAATGTGAATTTGAATCGTTGAAATCGAATTTAGGACAAAAAAGAGACGGTCGACAGGAGTTTTAATCCAAAAGGCGCTAAATCTACACAAATGACAATTATAACAATTCATTAAAAAATGTAATTAATTGCTGGATTCGTTTTTAAGCAAGATACTAAAAAATGATGTGAGGCAATACTCCTACCGCATCTGCCGAAAAAGAAGTGATAACTGCCAACGGAAAGGGATAACTTAAAAATACTTGACTTACCCAAAATTGTGATTAAAAGGAATATAGAAAATACTGGATCTGCCCCAGGCTAAATATGTAGTTTTAAAAAAGCAACATACAATTTGCACTTAGCACGTGACAGAAAATGCATCACGATGACTCGATGAGCTTATGTACTCTTCCCAGTACATTGTACATTTATTTTATGTTATGAATGCGCCAAACATCCCATTAGGTCAATTACGAAAATAGGATCATTTCACCCTCCGTTAATTTGCCTGGAGTAATGTCTACCTGTTTTAATTCTGCGAAGGTTGGTCATGCGAGCATTAATTCAACCGTGACCCTATTTGAAATAGAAAGTGGAGTTACCTCGGGTGATATTTTGTGCGTTATGTTTTTTTTTTTCATGATTATTATTTTGTGTGGCACTTTAACATAGTAGCAAAGAGATCCTAACTAATATAGGATCTTTATGCATGGTGGTTGAAACGTAAATTGATATTATGGGAAGGTTTTGGAGGGTCTCCTATCATCGCCGTAAGTTCCTTTCCCCCTCTCCCTTTCTCCCCTCTCGTTGTATACCCCTCTCTCTCTCTCCCTCCCTCTCTCTCTCCCTCCCTCCCTTTCTCTCTCTCCCTCTCTCTCTGTCTCTCTATCTCTTCTCCTTTAATATTCCCATTATTGCCTTTAGAAGGGAGGGACCATTTACTGTTTCTAGTGCTGAAGTTCATCATCTTTTACATTAATGTTCGCTAATCTGATATCCAATCACATGTTTAGCAGGTTGAACACTGTTGAAAGATAATGTAAAACTTTCCAAAATGCATGTATATTATCAAGATTACAAACCACAATTTGTTGTTGTTAGGGGGAAGGGGGGGGGGGTGCTTTGGTTTCTCAATTTCTATAGAGAAGGCGATATAGAACAAACAAACTCGAAAATATTTGCATTGCATGCAAAGGAAGAAATCTGTAATAAACTGAAGATTTTTCAGTTTTCGCGTTGACGCCTGCTGCCGTTGACATCGTAATTCTTTTTTTTTAAAGTCGTATTGTAATATGCATGTAGAACATTGTTACCATCACCGTGATCACAAACTGCTGTAATGACCACTGTCTGTAGAAGAAATGGTATATTCTTTTAAAAACTATTAAACATTAGTGATTATTTTATCGATTGGGAGTATATTTCTTCTACTTTTGTTACTATCGTTCATGACATCGTATTCATTATTATTTCCGTTATTACATCAATATATTGTCTATTTTCCTATCATTGTATATTAAAAATGAATTCTAAGTATCTTAAGTGATTTGTGGCAATCAACAAGCGCTTGTGAATCAAGCTTAATTATGGTTAGAGATTATCCATGACTGTCTGAACTGTTGTTTTTAGACTTTCAAATGAGTAAATAAAAATGTTAATGCAATTTTTGGACATTATAATTTGCTGGAGTAAGGTTTCATTATTGATGTCAGAAGGAGAGAGACAGACGTTGAAAAAGAAGTAGAGACGGAGAGAGAAAAAAAGAGAGAGAGAAATAGAAATATAAAAAAGAGAGAGAGACAAAGAGAGATCGAGCGGGAGCGGTGCCGGGGGTGGGGGGGGGGGGGGGGTAGGTGCCTAGGTGGAGGGAGGAAGGAAGTTATGAAAACTCATTCACATCATAAATGAATGGCAAGAAGCGTTAAATAAAATGTAGCTTTGCGCTAAAGAGATTCCTCACTTGTTTATTAAATTATGAGCTAAATTCAAATTCAAAATCAAAGTGATATATTGAAATTCTATTCTTGACATAGAATTATTATCGAATTTAAAAAGAAGAAGAGATATACTAAATAAAAACAAAGACGATTTTTTTTTTTTAAACCACAAAACTGTACGTATTTATGATGTCATTACACACAACAAAGCGAATGACACTTGTACAAAAAGGCTCACACAATAGTCGTAACAGTGTGATGTGATATAAATTTTACGATAGCGCTTATATACAAGGTGTGCCCGTAAAAAAACTTCACTTGTCAATTACTCAGTGATTAAAAGTTATCCTTTAATTAATGTATACATCATTGGGAAGATTGATTTCTCATCTTTCATATGACACCAAAATTATGATCAACAAATCACACATGATCCATTAGAGGCTGATGGCACTATCAACATAAACACATTTGTCGAAGGATAAGGATGTCAGCAAAACCTGGGTCATTGTGGGTTTTTTTTTTTAAAGAGATGATTTGGAATTATTGATTTTGTTAGGGTATACATCATTTGAAAGCTCATATTTGTATCTTCCATCATGATACCATAATCAAGATGGGAGGATGATGCATGACAAAGCAAGCACAATTTGTCTTTAGAAAGACACAGTGATATTTTGCCAACTGCTCACTCGAACGATATGTGCATGCACCTGATCAATATTAAGGGGAATCATTCTGCCCGCTCAGCGTATTCGTGATACTTCTGTCCTGATTATGGTAACATATGGAAGAAGGAAATATGAGCTTATCAATGATGTGCATTTTTTACAATTAATCTTTCCGAAAAATTCACTGTGTCTTTTTAAGTCCATGACGAACCAAACGTAGCAGCCATCCACTTATTTTGGTAAATGGGTTTATGACACTGCTACTTCAGAGTGTCTGAAATCAGTCAAGCATGATTTATTTATTATGTTTGTGATGTCATAATTATGAACGGAGGAAAGATTAATTTTCGGGGACACCCTGCATATATTTGTATAGAGAGAAAGGTGCAAGGAGGAAATACTCTGAAGAACGAAAAGGGCTGATTGAAAATGCTTCAATTCAAGGGCGTAAATCCGGGGGGGGGGGGGGGATATATATCCCCTCATTTTAAGGATTTTTTTTCTTCTTCAAATGATAAAATATAATTCATATAACTCATAATAGTAATGCAAATTTCTCTTTAAAAATGATATCAATATCCTAATTTATGTTTTGAAAATATGAAAATGAGTCCGAATTTCCTCCCAAAAGTTGCACATCCTTCTCCAATAAAATCGTGTAAGTATTTCTGATTTAGAAAGTGAAATATCGACCCCTGATAGCTAGCATGGAAAATGATAAAATGAAAATATGTACCTGCTTTTTTGATACTGCACACACGCGTGACCACATGTTTTCCAATAATATGCCGTTCTTGTATACATATCACATTATTATCGTCTCTATATAAGCGCTTGGACTTCGGATATTATTACCCCGGCTTTAGCGCCGGCAACCATAGCGCTCAGTGCATGATTAAACAAAATATATAATGAATAAATCCTACCCTATGGTAACAAACCAACTTGTACCCACTAGTTTCAACTTACTACATCTAGATCAAGCGAGGCAAATGTAGAATAATGATTTGCCAAAGGATGTAAGTGCAGCGGCAGGGATTCGAACCCCGTACACCGTGGTTTAAAGTCCGGAGACTTATTAACTAGACCACAACACCTCTGTTTTGTGTTTGTCCAACAAAGCAGCATGGGCCGTTGGCCAACTTGCATTACACTTACATCGACGGGTCTAGACAAAATTAGTGTCCCTCTATAGAAAGGGACACCAGGACGTCCTCTGAGGGCCTCTGATGAATGCACATCAATTACACTTCAAAATATAGTGGCGATGTAACATGTACTTGGACAAAATAAATTGGGGTTTATTAGCATAAAAGAAAAGAAGAAAACAAGATGACATGTCTATGTGTATAATCGACTCTGTTGATAATTAGCCTTGATTTTTTATCTCAACACTTTACACCACTGGGATTCATTAGGCTTTTTACAGTTTGTAGGCTACATGTGATTAAGTGCATTTTTATGAAACTTAAACTGTTGAAATATTTCTTTTACAATCGAATAGCCCAAAATTGCTTCCTTCGGCAGAGACCGTACGGAATCAAAGAGCCCCCCCCCCCCCCCAACAAAAAATATAAACGGAAGATGATAACTTTTCTTGGTTCTGTATACGCTAAATAGGATCGTCAAATAAGCTAGTATATGCCAATTTAAACAAAATTAATTTAAAGAAACGAGTGCTAAGTTGCGGGACTACCCATTCTTCGCTCTCAAAAGCTCTTTAATAAATACTGCAGACACTTGTGGATAAAGTGTACAAGGCAAGCTGTGGTCTTGGTCTCAAGGTGAACATAGCAAAGACAGAAGTGCAAGTTATTAGCAAAAGGCAGTGCAACCTCAACATTGACATAGCCAACGACAGACTAAAACAGGTGGAAGATTCTGTGTACCTGGGGGAAAAATAGACTCAAATTTTTTGGTCACGTCCTAAGAATGAAACCCACAAAATACCCCAAAAGTGCTGTTGAAGGAAACGTCACAGGAAATCTACCCAGAGGCCGTCCACCCAAAAGATGGCTTGACTGCATCTCAGAGGACTGCAAAGCAAGATCCATAACAACGCTGACAGATGCATCAAGACTGGCTGCAAATAGAAATACCATCACCATACAGAAGCCATCACGAGACCCTTTGCCTGCGCGGACGACACGAGTCAAAGTAAGTCAATATATGCATTAAATACAGTTATCAATTACCTTCTTCAGCTTGAAATTTAAGAAATTTTTCTAATCTTCTTGTTCAGAGGAAAGTATTATCAAAAAGACATATTCTATAAAAGCGGAAAGTGATATTTTAATGTACCTTTTATTGTTTGCATTTGATTTAGCTTTGATTCAACTCATATTACGACTGACCTCTACTCGATCGTCGAGTCAGAAGAATGAAAATTGCTATATATTTAACGCCGAAAACGGAATAATGGAAGGCACTGAACACAACACACGATTCCGAGCAGATCCGAGAAGATAAACAACAATATTTGGTATTTGTTTTGCTCTCGCAGTTTAAACACACGCCCACATCTGATCACCAAGGCTCTTCGCGAGTGGTTTAATTGGAATTAATCGTAAAATTCCTTGAGCTTGTGTGTAAAATAAAAAATCCGCGTTCTCTTGCGCAATAATTCCTTAATACTCCACTGCATATAATTACCTCTTAATTCGTTCTATATTTTCTTGTGTCATGTTTCACTGTGACTTTTTTTGTTGTTGTAAGGAACAAGGGCCTCGAAAGATTTTCAAAAAGCAACGTGGGTCTCGAGTTTTAAAAGGTTGAGAAGCGCCGGTTTCAACTAATACAAGGCAATTTAAAGGTACACTGTCCTACTTGTAGCTACTTGCTCCCTCTATATAGAAAACTTCCCCAATCGGTGCCTGTTGTTCCCCCATGAACCTCTTTTTCTTATGTTAAATGAGAGCTGAGTTAATGAGATAGCCACCTGTCACAGTGACCTCGCTGGCTCACTGGGTGGTCTAATCTCTTCTGGCTGAAGTAGTAAAGCCTGCCTTTAAATGTTTAGAATACTGTTAGGTAGACTTTCGTGAACTAAACGAATTTTGATACACTTTTCTTGGACTTAAGAAAAATGTCTTTAATTTCAATTAAATATGGGCACTGGTCTTACACATGGACTTTGGACTTATTCAAAGTATGCTTGAGACTGGCCATGTTTGCTCATTTCAAGCAAATATTTAAATGCAAATATTGAACTTCCATGTCGATGTGGACAGAAATCTTATATATCCACTTTCTCATGTTAAGGCAGATACGAACAATTTTTCGTGCCAACAATTTGACGATAGTAATCTTAAAAGATGTCTTTTCCAAAATACTCTATTAGAGTTTTGATAATATGGATGGTTTTCGTCATTGTTTGGAACTACATGCCAGCCATATTTGTTCACGAGCATCGAGAAGGTAGGATGTTTTCCTGAATTACTACTAAATTTGTTTTGGGGGTAGGATGGGGCTAGTCGACAATCTGTTCAGAATTCTGCAAAACATGCACGATACAGAAATGGTCGCCGCATAAACAGATTGTAATTGGCGTCAATTTGTGCTTATTTTTATCATTTCGCTGTCGATAGTACATGCAGGGAAATCAAAACCTATCGGTATTTTAAATTAAAAATTGGCGTCCTTTTCCCATTTTTAATGTACAAAAACCGATTAATTAAAGTATGTTTTGCCCTATTGTATACATGAGAATTATTTAAAAAAAGATTTTTAAACGGCCGTTTAATACGGGGAAAACATTCGTTTACTTTACGATACACTAATATACACTGAACTTAATAACATACCAAGTATGTTGTTGATGATTGATTCTTAGAAGGCTTTCGAATCTGTATCTCATAAGTTTCTGTTTAATATACTTGTTTTTTAAACATCCCGATTTTACATTTTCACCAATTGTGTTGTGTTTATAACCCATGATAATACAGTATTACATGAATCTGATTCATGTTCTGCATACTTCAGGCAAATGTCTTTTGAATCATCTTCTCCTTAGTTTACAGTGCGTATACATAAAGTGTACCCACATTTGGTAGCTCGTAATTAAAAAGTCAATGAATTCAATTCTCATTTCACAAATGTGGCTGCCAAATTAGTAGACAAACTCCCCCCTTCCAAAGACTTTTTCAGTGCAGACAGTGATTGTATTCGTGAGTTTTACAAAGAGTTACGTAAGTTGAATGTATCAAAAAGTACTGGGTTAGACTTGATTCCAGCTAAATTTCTAAAAGATGGTGCGAAGGTTTTATTTAAGCCTCTAAGTTACTTAATGAACCTATCTATCTTGACGAGTACTTTTCCAGAGGATATGAAAATAGCAAAAGTGACTCCACTTTATAAAAAGAAAGATAAAACTGATGTTAGCAACTATAGACCTATTAGTGTTTTAAGCGTAGCATCAAAGATTCTAGAAAAATCGGTCCGTGTTCAAATTGAAAGATACTTCAAAGAAAATGATATAATTTATGAATTTCAATCTGGTTTTCGACATGATTATTCGACTGAAACATGTCTAATCCATTTGACTGATTATTTGAGGAGAGAAACTTCCCAAGGGCGCTTTGTTGGTATGGTGCTCCTTGATCTGCAAAGAGCTTTTGATACAGTTAATCATTGCGTCTTATTGAAGAAGTTACAACTAATGGGTTTTGATAAGGCAAGTTTAGATTGGTTCAGATCCTAATTATCTAATCGACACCAAGTAGTGGCCATTCATGATATTCGTTCCAAACTAATGCCTATAACATGCGGTGTTCCTCAGGGAAGCATTTTAGGCCCAATTCTATTTTCAAGTTATATAAATGATATGTGTATTTGTATAAAAGACTTCAAACTATCATTGTACGCAGATGACAGCGTACTACTCTATTCAAATCCTGATCCTAAATATATTGAGGAAAAGCTCAGTGAACAGCTGTCTACGTGTGTCGATTGGATGACTGATAATAAGCTTTCTTTACACATGGGAAAAACAGAAAGCATTTTATTTTGTTCTAAAAGTAGTTCTAAAAAGTCATTTGAATTCAAAGTGACACACAATAATCAAGCAATCAAGAGAAAAGAGTCTGTGAAGTATTTAGGCATTGAGTTGGCTAGCGCAATTTCATTTTCATCTTTAGTAGAATCAGTTGTAAAAAAAGCAAATTCTCGTCTGAAATTTTTGTACATAATATCAAAGTTGTATGGATTTAAAAGCAAGACGTACACTCTGTTTTGCTCTTATTCAATGTTTATTTGACTATGCTAACCCTGCATGGTATAGTAACATAAACAAGTCAGATCAAAAGAAGTTGAAGATTATACAGAACAAAATGGTGATATTTATCAACTGTTCTGGTCCAAGAACTCATGTTAGCTACAGCAAACTTTCTAAAGCTGGTTTTCTTGAAGTCGACCAAAGATCAAAACAACTCGTATTGCATCACGTGCATAAAATATATCATACTAGGTCGAATCATTATATTCGATCCAACTTCGATCTTGTTACTGACGTACATGATTATAATACAAGAAATAGCCGATTCAACTTTAACTTACCAGAAAGAGTAGGTAGTATTCGTTTTATTACAATGCCATAAAACATTGGAATTCCCTTCCCAATGGTGTAAAAGAAATAAGAAACTATGATCATTTTAAGAGGAAATTAAAGGAATACCTAATACTTGACAGTCAGAGAAGAGAAGTGAATGACATGTTATATGATTGAAATTTTTATTCTTTTGTCGGTTCATACTTTTTCATGTTGTATATACTTATGTTTTCGTACGTTATAGAAATTCTACAAATTCATCATTATTTTCCTCTTCTTCCTTCTCCTTTTTTTCTTCTCCTCCTTCTTTTTCTTCTTGTACTTAATATCATTTCTATCATCAGTTTAATGTTGTTATTATTATTATCTTTAATAAGTAGTTCTTTTAATTTTCTTATCTGTCTGTAAATATTACTATTCTAACTTATTAATTTTATACATGTCTGTAAGGGACCCCACTGGAAATAAGCTCTCGAGCTTTCGTGGGTTATCCTGTTCAAGCTGACTTATTTTTGATCTGTTATTATTGTATATTGTTGTATGTTGGAAGCTTGTCGAATAAAAATCAATCAATCAATCAATCATGACCTTTTTTAACCAAGCAACAGGGTGTTTAAAACGTGTTGTCGAAATCGCCTTGTTCCAAGTTTGGGCTGATGGAACGAATGTGGGTCAGGCCATATGCATATGCTTCTTTGGTCTTAAATCCTTTTAAAAGTTATATTATGCCTCGTGCTTCAGTACTTCATTGTTTAAAATGATGCAATGTATATGTAGGCTTTCACAGATCCTTGTTTCAATCCATAGGATAACCTTTTATTATTTTGAACAGCCTACTAACTTCTTATCTCATGATATCTAGTTTCTATCAGGTCACTAGTCTTTTGTGCTATAAGTTCACATGCGTATTAGAAGCATAGGGTGTTTATCTTGAATAGCGAATGAAAAAGTATAGGTTACTAAACCTACGTGCTAGAAAGAACACATAATTGTATATGATGATAACTTTTAAATAAATTGAAGGTAGACTTTCATGAAAAGAGAAAACATTCAAAATAAACTTTATACATTTTGTATCATTCAATTAGAAGGTTATCTTAAACAAGGGATGCGAATTACGTCAAGATTGTAATAATCCTAATGAAGAGAATATTATAAATGTTGCTTGTCATTAGCATTGCCTTGAGTCTGAGTTGATATTAACCCCTTTTCTTTACAACTATGCTAACATTCAATGTAAATAAGCGAGCAATTGTTGTTAGAAAGAGATAACACACACGTAGTGGCCTTGAACCACATTCATTGCTTCAGCCCAAATTTGGTACAAAAGGATTTTAACAATACTTTTTGAAAAGCCTGCTGGTCAGTGATCCGTAGCACCACGATTATGAATATGGTATTATTTGACAGGGTATTAGTTATACTTTACCATGTTATATATATTCATACTTTTGAAATCAAAGGATTCAAACCTTTAAAATGTTAAAAGCATCTAATGAACTGTCTTGATAGTAATATACCTCTTGATATTTAAGACTCTGTTTTAGATTCTCCAAGACTTGTCGGTTAGCTCAATTTACTTCAGCGTCAGCTTCTTATATGACGTGGAGTCTGGAGAGATTGATAGCGCCATCGTGGAGCCAGGCGAATGTGCGACATATTATGTTTCAGCGACCATTCCTCCATTTCCTGCTCTAACCGATTATTTACTCCAACCCAGCACCTACACTTATACACTATACCTAAAACTTACCCTAAACCCACCTTTAAACCAAACCCTAAACCTTAAACCTATACCTTTAACGAAAAAGGTCCCGAAGCAACTGTCGCTGCATGGTTCTCCCATTCTCCACGTCATACGTGCAATTTATTTCATACTTATTAAGATGCCCACTCCTAGATGACCAATGCTGCCTGGAAGACCTAGTGACAGCAAATTACAAGGCTCTTCAGTGTGCAAGAGCCTGGCAGAACATTTGAGCTCAGATGATGGACACGAAATAGGATACATTTCCTTACGCTCAACTTTCAAAATTGTATGACCATCGGAATGATAGTCCTCTTCAGTAATATTTATTCAAATTCTTAATTGTTCTTATTTTGTGCTGTATTTAGGCCTAGACATGGAAATGACTCGTACGGCCTTTGCTGATAAAGAAATGCGCTACAGTGGGCGTCGTTGGTTTAACAGAACCGTTGTTCTTGATATACAGTGAGTATAGAACTTGATATTCAGAGCTAGACGGCCATTCAGAAGCACCGTTTGTGTTAATTCGTTTCAGTATCTATTTTATATGAGAAATAATTACAAATTTGTTACTCTCACTTCATACCCGAATCTTTTTTAATGTAAGACTTGTAACATCGCAGAATTTCATGAAGGCTTAAAATGTTACTAAACAAAAAAAATCTGAACAATCACGTACAAAATTTCATCATAAATGTATTCTTAAAGTTATATTATACAAAATAATGAATGGTTATGAGTTCAATAGTGCGAATATTTTCATGAGTTGAAAGATTAACATTCTATTCAACGAAGCGTCAGCCGAGTTGAATAGAATTAAAGTTAATCTTTCAACGAATGAAAATATTCGCACTATTAAACAAATGAAAAACATTCATTATTTGTTTTATACAACATCGAAGAAGATCTAATAGAACGTTAATCAACAAATTATGCTTTACTCCTTATATGAAAGATAAATTAAAGTTGGAGTCCAGCCTTCTCGATTACATTCAGATTGCCTTCGCGTCAGATACACGCAGGGATACGCGCACGGCAGAGAGGTACGCAGTCTGCATATAGCCAAACATGCACGCCCGTGCAATATAACATCTATTGAATATCATGTGACCAACAATCCTCCAATCAAATGACAAGGATGCACGTAGCTGTTGTATAAATTCATATATAAATCCAACGTCAACTAAATTTATAGTTCTTTATATATTGAAGATACACTATATAATCTCGTGAGCAATTTTTGATTTGTTTTGTTTTGTTTGATAAACAGGGACAAGGTTAACGAGGTGATGAAGCCGTGGCAAACTGTTCAGATATTTGGTGCAGACGTAGATCCTGGAGACATGATAGTGAAAAGAAGTTATAGAGACATCGTGAAATCGAATGCATTAAATCGAACTCATTGCTTTGGACAGCGGGTGAAGTCTTGCGCTCTTGTAGGCAACTCAGGTATACTTCTCAATAGCCATTGCGGTGAGGTCATAGACGAAGCAGACGTCATCATCAGAATGAACCTGGCAGTTTTTGGTCATGAATATTCATCAGCCGTTGGTTCAAGGGTTTCTTTCATGACCATTAACTCATTACAAATCAAGGAGTTGGTCTCCTGTTTCGAGAAAGTCGCCAAAAACGAGACAAAGAAGGGGACGATTTCCAAATACCTGGCCAAGCTTCAGCCCAGATGTAACAGTTTAATCGATAGGTTGAGGTTGTTGAAAAGCGACCACGTGATAATGCCTGCCAGGGGTCAGGGTTACGTTCCTCAGCTGGTCGATATGTTGCCCTTTTTGAGGAAACAATTCAATATTAACTTTAGAGTTTCCTACAACCCGAAGGATCTCATTACGGTGTCGAAAAGGTAAATGAGTTGACATGAGCCATTCTTGAAGTATACCAGCCTTTTGCCACCCCCTTGTTCACAATACAGAGAACACTGGACAACAAAGTGTGAATGTAGTATGACCAGGATGATAGCGACAATTGAGATGATGAATTACATTTGAAAATCATCGCTTTATAAAATAATGTCTGAACATAAAACAGTTTTTATTTTAGTTGAAATTATGGAGATGTAATATAACACCAACACTACCGGATGCAGAAGGTACTGTATGCAAATTGATGCAAATTAAGGTAGCTAATTTTCATTCTGGCTATTTTGATGAACATGCTACGCTTTTTATGAAGAATAAAACGTGTGATAGTCTCAATAAATGGCTCACACATGACAGCTTTTGACCAATCATTTGAATAGCATCTAGAATTGATTATAATGAATTCTATTTATGCATGATTATTTATAAATGTAAAGTATTATATTCATACATACATGATATATAAACATAAACAAACATGTACATGTTTTTTTATTTTTTTATTTCTCTTTCTTATTTTCCGTATCCGCCAGATTATGGCATTTCTATAGTCCATCCACTGGGTTAGGTGTATATACGGCTGCCACTCAACTATGTGAAGAGATTACCTTTTTTGGTTTTTACCCATTCCATGAGGATCCATTCAATCGAAAGATACTTCACCACTACTACGAACCAAAGGCCAAAATCAACTACACGTCAAATTGTCACGAGATGCCAGAGGAGTACAGATTTTTGCTTGAGTTGGATCGTCAGGGAGCAATCAGAATGATGAACAATTGCACCCCATCGTAGACATAGGTAGTGTTCCACGAAACCTTCTTTAGTACAAGTTCGCCGACATCCGATTGAAACGCGAGTATTGTAATTAATATGCGTTTCAATGTGATGTCGGTGAACTTGTAGTTATGACGGTTTCGTGAAAGGATGCACTAGTCTTTGATTTAAAAAATAAATAGCCATATTATGGCAACCAAATAATACACGTAATACGAATCAACCAACCTGTCCGGACACACCACGTGTGGTGCCAATGTTGTTACTGTTGTTCTTTTTGTTTTGTTTTCGTATAAGAAAAGTGTTTTTTCTTTTGATTTTTTAAATCTTATTTATTTTTGTTATTTAAGAATATATAAACAGTTAAAAGAATTGTACAGCATATTATTAATAGGCATAGAGTGGTTTAATTTTATATCGACGCGACTCCATTTGAAGTGTGATAACCCTAACATTTCCAAAGTGATCTTTGTAAAATGACAAATACTTTAATCAGATTTTTAAAGGGACAAAGCTTCTCTTGGTAGACGCCAAAGCCCAAACCTGAAACATCGAACAATAAAAGATAACATACATGCAGCACATTTCTCTAATTGACATGCTGACCTTTTGAATGAATATTTTCCTTTATATTTTTAAAGAGCAGTTTAATTGATTCAACATTTCTCTTTTAAAAAGTGGCTCCATGCCCGATACTTACTGAAATACTGATGATACTGAAACACTGTAGAAAAATCTCTTACTAAAAGGCGTCACATGTGAATCGCTTCATTGGTTCAGGAGCTGTTTAGTTGATCGAAAAATAGTGACTTGTATTAATATGTAGTTTCTGATGCATTACCATTGACTGATGGGGGTGCCTCAGGGCTCTCTACTGGGCACATTATTGTTCGTCATATTTACTAATGATATGCCTCGTTTTTTTGAGAAATGTAAAATACATCCATATGCGGATGAAACTATGTTATATTACTCACATACCGATCCGTCTGTTGTACAGTCAGTTCTCAACGAGGAACAAAATCGATTAGATACATGGATATCTCGGAATAAACTGAAGATGAACTACAGCAAGACAGTGTGTATGTTAATTGCAACAACAAAATGCTGAACAAAAACAAGACAAATTAGTTTTGAAACTTCGGGGAGAGATATAATTCAATTGCAGAACATAAAATACCGAGGGGTATTCAGTGATACAGAATTGAAATGGAATATTCATATTGAAAACATTATGTAGGAAAATTGGAACAACGGTTAGATTTCTTGGTCGTTTGAGACATTATGTTAATGATATAAATTTGAAACGCAGACAGTGTTTGGTCGTCATCTTCTGATAAATATCTTAATCAGTTACAGAAACTCAAGAATAGAGCGGGGAGGATCATTTTGAAGATAAATCTGCAATCATAATATATCCAATCAACAATAAATATTGCATGATAGCCTAAAATGGGACACTCTGTTCATACGGCGTACTTAACACATGCACATTATGATTTTTTAAATACTGCACGGCCTTACTCCTAATTATATGATTGTAAATGTTTCTTTTGGAGCTACTAGATACACACTTCGAAGTTAATATAATCTTGCCCAGGACAAATTATTGTAAAAGAACCTTTGTCTATAGAGGTTCAGTGTTGTATAACGTGTTACCATTGACGTTATGCATTTGTGATACATTGTCTTCCTTTAAGAGACATTTGACAAAAAGCTAAAGAGCCTAGATCATTGTAAATGTTTTGATGTAGGTATAATGCGAACCAAATAAGACCTTAGTGACCGTAGAGCATTTCGAGCGTTTCTATAATACTACATTCTTTTCTCCAATGTCTGTCTTGGATATTTCATTTCATACTATAGTCATATTGCTTGGGAATTCACGTATTGCCATTATTCTTTGTCATTTGTTTATGTATATTGTATTGTTTTATCGTAACATTTATGGTCACCATGGAATATCAGCGGCATCGTAATCATACCGCTGAATATGGGCTATCCAGCCGTTTATTTCATCTTGTTATTCATTGTTCTATTCGTGAATTGTTTTACTGAATGCATGATACGGAAATAAAACAAACAAACAAAAAGACTTGCATGCCTTGTGATTTAAATACATACTCTTATTTTCGAATAATAATTTTACAAGAATTTAATTGAATTGTTATATAACATTTGGTTAAATCAGTTTCTTCAAACTTTGTTTGAATATTTTTAGATGGAGGTGGTGATACCGAGGGGGGGGGGGTGAAAGGGTCCCATGTACATGTACATTGCTGATTAAATGTATTTATAACTTTTCCCCATCTTTTATGTTCAGTTGCTATTTAGTTGCTATTCATATGATATTGAGTTTTTTTATCGCATTTATAGGGACAAGACCATGAATTTTTGTCATTGCATTCAATTCCATTTACAAATCTACAAATGCTATAGACCGTCTGGTTTGTACTTAAGTTTGAAACTAAGTTATTTTCAATTATTTTCTAATATAAATCAGAAATCAACATTATGTAGTTATGATTATCGTTCATGATTTCAAACTTTAAATATGGTAACTTTGACTTTTGTGATAGTAGTGGGAAGTACATCAAAATCATAAACATCTGCTGGATTTAAAAAAAAACGTTCCTCATTTATTTGTCTCGACTTCGACAAAACCATGAAAGGCTTTGGATTTCATTGAGCACGTGCGCCCTCTACGCGTTATTTATATGGAAGTTTTGTCAGTAAGTCCAAATCTACACAAACAAGAGGTTTTTTTCGATTAGGTTTTAGCGATCATTTATCCATTGTTCACGGTGTTCTGAAATATAAAACAATATTTTTAGATGAACAGTACAGTGCTGACTTTTAACATAAATTTTATTCTAAAACAATCATAATTATCCTGATTGATTTGGTTTATCAAACACTGACCCTACTCGGGTTTTAGATTTTTTATATAAATATGACAGACTCTTGCACAGGAGCGACACCAAGGGGTTGGGGAGGGGAAAAAAATACTGGTTATTATAATTCTATGATTTTTTTCTTTGCCCTGTGGTGGATGTTCGGGGGTTTCGGAGAAAACACTAGGGACTTTTAGATTCGCACGAAGACAATAGGTCTATGCTACGATCGACGTCCTTTTAATGCACTGCCTTGAATGGACGTCACACGTATCAGTCCACGCAAATCTAAAAGTCCCTAATGTCGCCATCAAGGGGGGGCCGAGCGGGCCTTGCCCCCCCCCCCCCCCCCCCGCAAAAAAAAAAAAAAAAAAAAGGAGAGAGAGAGAAGGAAAAGAAGGGAAAGGGAAAGAGGAGAGAAAGGGAAAAAAGAAGAGGAAGAAAAAAGAAGAGGAAGAAAAAAGAAAAGAGGGAAGAAAAAAGGGGGGGGGCAAAAGGACTTGCCTTCCAGGCTGTTGCCTCCCCCCCCCCCCCCCCATCAAAAAAAAAGAGAAGGAAGGAAAGGGAAAGAAAAAAGGAAAAGAGGAGATAAAGGGAAGGAAAAAAGAGGAAGAAGAAAAGAAAAGAAGGGGGATATCAGTTGCAATTTTCCCGCCAACAAGTTGTGGATCGGGGGGGGGGGGCAAAAGGCCCTTGCCTCCCCTCCCCCCCCCCCCCCCCCCCCGTCCCCGCTATACAAAAAAGAGAGAAGGAAGGAAAAGGAAAAGATGAGAGCTAAAAGGGAACAAAAAAGAGGGAAAAGAAAAGAAGGGAAAACAAGTTGTGGAGCGGGGTGGGGGCCAAAATGACCTTGCCCCCCCCCCCCCCCCCAGCAAACCTTAAAGACAGAGAAGGAAGGGAAGGGAAAGGGAAAGAGGAGAGAAAGGGAAAGAAAAAAAAGAGAATGAAGAAAGGTAAGGGATATCAGTTGCAATTTACCCTCCAACACGGTGTAGTTTTGGGGGGGGGGGGCACTGGCGTACTGATAGGGGGAGGGGGTGGGGAAGGAGGGCTTTGGGGAAATAAAATTCAAACGTGGTTTATTTCTAATTCCATAACGGTGGTTTACGAGCGGGCCTTTATGTTGGATTTCTTTTTTCAAACTGGATACAATAAAATTTCTGTTTCTCTAATCGCATGATCTTTTTCAATGTGTTTTTATATTTAACATATTTTTCACGAAGTTTTGGTTTGAGATTCGCACGAAATTTATAATACAAGTTATTTTTCCTATTAATTGATCTTAATATAGATTTAGAGACCCAAGGGTTACGTGGTTCATGTCTATAACTAGACAATTTGCATCTCTCTAGAGATAGTAGTGGGAAGTACATCAGAATCATAAACATCTGCTGGATTTAAAAAAAAAATGTTTCTCATTTATTGTCTCGACTTCGACAAAAGCATGAAAGGCTTTGGATTTCATTGAGCACGCGCGACTTCTACGCGTTATTTATATGGAAGTTTTGTCAGTAAGTCCAAATCTACACAAACAAGAGGTTTTTTTCGATTAGGTTTTAGCGATCATTTATCCATTGTTCACGGTGTTCTGAAATATAAAACAATATTTTTAGATGAACAGTACAGTGCTGACTTTTAACATAAATTTTATTCTAAAACAATCATAATTATCCTGATTGATTTGGTTTATCAAACACTGACCCTACTCGGGTTTTAGATTTTTTATATAAATATGACAGACTCTTGCACAGGAGCGACACCAAGGGGTTGGGGAGGGGAAAAAGTTACTGGTTATTATGATTCTATGATTTTTTTACTTTGCCCTGTGGCGGATGTTAGGGGTTATCGGAGAAAACAATGTCGTCGCCCCCCCATCTGTCTATCCATTTCTTGGGTCACTGAGTCCTTGAAGTTTAATTGAGATTATTCAGGCTAATATCTGTAATTTCGTGAAAAATTTACCCTCTATGACCTTTGACCTACACATCCCAAAATCTACTCAGATCATCATCTTTTGGTGTATGTTGGAAGCTTGTCGAATAAAAATCAATCAATCAATCAACCACCTTAGGTTGGGCGGGGCATAACGAAAATGAGCTACTGGCACATACCATATACCGCAGTACAACATGCCAACACATACCAAGCCGCATGCATGTGCCATTTTGTTTGTGAGATAACAATTTCTTTTTCTAATATTCATCGGATCAAACGACTTCATTTAATTTAGTCATGAACAAAAGTAGAAAACTTTTGTTGTGTTTACTGGTCACAACTTGTGTTTCGTTGTGGTGGTTCAAATCCTCTTCTTTGATAATTAGAAACCCTTATGACGAAGGTAAGCATATCGAGTTACTAATGTTCCATTCACAGCTCGCCTTTCCACGCGAAATATCTATCGTATACTTGCAACGTGTTAAAATGCTTTGTTCGTCTGATCCCAGGATCGGATCTGTATACTTGCAAGTTCAAGCCGTTTACTTGGGGTAATTTTCCACATCGCAAAAAACATTAACATTTTAATAAGTATATGTTTCACCTTTATGAATCCTAAGCATTTTTGTGAAATAAACTTCTTCATCACAAATTTAGGCCTATGTGATCAACTCTACCACCACTACCACCATCTACTATTCCGACGGGATAGAGCAGATGGTCGCCGTGGAGGCGGTGTTTGTAGTCTGACATGCACAAAACACATTATCATGTATTGAACGTTATGATCTCAGTGATAACCTCATTGGAGGCAATATGGATTGAGTTAAGGTTACCTTCATCTGAGAAACTGTTATTATGTTGCCTATATAGACCACCTGATGCGAATATTGAGTACTTTAATAACATACTAGATGTATTTGATAAAGCAACTGATGAACCATGCTTTCTCTCGTTTTTCTTTTCTTTTCTTTTCTTGTTTGCTTCAATTTAGATATCTGGCATTTACATATTTTTTATCATATACATATTACTCATTTCGTTATTCTCTATGTTCAAATCCGTCTATTTATAACCTGGTTTGCGATTTGTTGTTTGTTAAAAGTCGTATTTTTGTAATTTTCTATATTTATTTATATTTTGATTTGCTGAAATGTATATACTTGTTTGTGTTATGAAGGGCCCCAACGAAAACTAGTATTTATTTGCTGATTGGGCTACCCTTCTTTTTTTAAGATGTGTAATAAATAAATAAATAAATAAATAAATAAAAAAAAACATCTGATCTACTGATCTTAGGGGAATTCAATATTGATTATAAAATGGACGAAACACTCCAGGAAAATCAAATTAATCTCATAGAAACCCTATTCCTTCTATCACAAATGATAAACATTACTTCATCTAACTACTTCATCATCGACTTGTATAAACCATTTGTTAAATTCAATCTCCCAGAAGCACATATGTGATCTTGCACAAATTTCCATGAGTGATCATTATATGATTTATAAATGTATTAACCTTATCAATGAAAGGAAACAACATAAAATTCGTCGTTTTCATGACTATAAATCATTTGATGAAAATCGAATTATTGCTTCTATAGAAACAGCTGAAATATTTTAATTAGCTAACGATGGTCCAGTTGAAGTAACATGGAATGTTTGGAGAGAAACATTTTTGAAAATAAGTAACTCTCATAATCCCATTTTGTTTGTTTCATAGCTTTTTATTCAATAAAACTCGGGAAGAATTTCACTGCGCTAATAGAATAATCCAACAAAATATGCTCGGTCCAATCATTCGATATGATACTTTTACTCTCACTCTCTCTCTCTGTGTGTGTGTGTGTGTGTGTGTGTGTGCGTGTGTGTGTGTTTGTGTGTCTCTCTCCATCATTATACCTTCATCTCTCGCTCTTTTCTCTCAGAATACATTATATCAGTGATCTCCTTTACAATATTCCTTAGAAGAAAACAAATCCTCCGGAAATAGAATAATATTCTTGCCCGGATAATGTGATTGAGAGCCTGTACACGCGCGTATCACTTTTCGCCAAGATCCTGTTAGCGGAGTTGCATTGACGAAAAGAAACTCACAAGGAGAAGAAATAAGATATCGCATGTCTCGATTATTAAAAGTCCTTTTTTAAAGAAAGACAGTGTAAACAAAAATCTTATTGTCCAGGCTGCGTTATAAAGGAGGCTAAACAGCTTGTTTTTCAAGGAATACCATTTTCGAAAATATCAAGGCAACGGCTTAAAGGTGACCAGCAGTCTTTTTTTCTTCAACAAAAAGTTGTTTACGAAAATAGAATCTCATTGTCCAGGCTGTGCCTTAAACGTGGCTAATAAAGTCGTGTTATTCAAGAAAAACCAAAGTAGAATTCCAATATAGACGGTGGCTACTTTTTTTTAAAGATGCCGTTTACAGAAAAAATTCCGTTGTCCATGCAGGCATTAGCTCAAAGGTGGCTTCAAAAATTATTTTTCAAGAAACGCCGTGTACGAAGTAGCATCACATGTTGTTGAGATTGAGATTGAGATTTCAACAGGGGATATGATAGATTTGTCAAAACTTAATACGAAAATAATATATTCACTGATTGTGCAAAAAAAAAAAAAAAAAAAAAAAAATAAGAAAAAACCATATATTTTAAACGCATGGCAACAACGACTACACTTACATGCGGATTTTAATTGGTCATCTGTTCTACAGTTTAAATTTCATGTTGTACGGAATAATAAAATCAGAGAATTTAACTTTAAACTTTTGCATATGATTTTACCATCACGATACAATTTATGCAAATGGAAGATCTTAGATTATAATACATGTGAGATATGTAATACGCTAGAAACCACTAAGCATATGATGTTGGAGTGTGAAAACGTAAGATTGTTTTGGAGAATTGTTTCAGGTGTAATCTTCAATTTATGTGGTCTAAATATTCAGATGACTGAACAGATTTTAATACTTGGTTATGAAGTTGAAAACTCAATTTGTCATTTAGTAAATTTAATAATAAATTTTGCTGAGTATGTAATATATAGAAACCACATAAAGAATTTACAATCATTTAATAGAACACATGCGAGAACTCTATATCGTAGTCTTAAATATGAGTTGACATTTTATTTGAACTGTAAAAGTATTAAAAGAGAAAATAACAATATGGTACAGAAATTAATTGAGATGCTGTAGACAACGAAAACAGATGTACTCATGAACAAACTAATGGGACGTTGCAATATTTTATTTGTTTATGATTGTATATGAGTTGAATTTGTTTATTTGAAGGAAAAGAAACAAAAAGGAATGTCAATTTGAATAATAAAGTTCCTCTGATTGAGGTTAAAGAGAAAAAAAAAATCACATGTTGTTGTTTGTCGGTTTGAGTGACATCCTGTCAATTTTGCAAAATCAAAATTAATTGAAATTAATTCATATTCATTTCAACGTATATACTTTATTCAAGTAGCGTGTAGTATAGTGCTTTCAGCTGTAATGACATGCATGTAGGTCTTTCTGATATGTTTAATTTAATATGAATACTTGACAGAGTTTTCCTTATGCCAGTAGAATAATTGGAACAATTTTATTTAACAGAGTATCTATAACTGCCAAATCGGCTTCTCTCGCTTCTAAAATGTGTCTCCTGGCCGAATATTAAAAATAGAAGAATACCAATTTATGACCGAAGTGCCATGTTTGAAGAAAAAAACACCTAATTGATCAATTATAATTAAAATCTATAGAATTAATGTTTCTTTCTCTAGGAATATAAAGGATAAAACAGCGACACGTGATGATGGTGTTGATTATGATGATGATGATGATGATAATAATGACAAAATTAATAATAATGATTAGAAAATAACAAGTGCAAGTCTGAAAATATGGGGCACCTTAAAAGTGTTGTCTTTCCAGATCTTCAGTTTTATCACTGGAAGAATTTGTTCATTAACCCAACCATATGAAATAAGTCAGTTCCGAATATGTTTTACATCAATCCACGCTATTTCATATCCAATATCTACAAATGCACATCATATCAGTCATCATATTCATGTCCTAAAACGAAAAGGAAACGCAAGGGCATAAATATAGATTTTACATTAAAAGATACTGAAACATGAATAGTATACCAATTTCATTCGATAATTCCAAGGATAAATCGCTTTTGTTAAACTTCCTGCGTCACCATAGTTACCACATTTGTTACTTGTAGTTATCCCCGCGGTTTTTGCTGTTGGTAAAATTCTATATATCGTAAGAAGTCGATCCGTCATTCATATTTTTTTTTTAAATCAAAGGTAGTATGAAGCCGGGTAGTCTTGACGAGTTCTTTTTTACCTCCACATTCTATTTTGTTCACTATTTTGACATGTATGTATCCATGTCTCCTGACCAACTTTCTTGTCTGTATATTTTTTCTTTACCAACTTACCCTCCAAGTACTATTCTTGATAACACTATTAATGATGGTATTAATGATTATGGTGATGAAAATGATGATAACAATAATACTACATTACTACTACTGCTCCTACAACAAAAACAACAACTACTACTTTTACTACTACTACTACTACTGCTACAATTACTAAAACTACTAATACTAATAGTAATGCAGGAACTACAAGAAAAACAAATTTGACTATATTTATGTATTTTTAACAATTAAAATCAACCAATCGTGCACCAAAATACATTTGATTCCATACAATTCGCTACTGATGACTACGATCAAGTGATAATGAAAATCATGACAATATGGTCATATTTGATATTATTTCCTACATTGCAGGGAAAGGTATACTGCCGTCGTATCATCAAAATAATGTTAGACTTCAATTGTTTAGTGATGCATTATTCACAAGGCAATCATTTTAATTGGGACTACATTAGACCTAGACGAACGTAATATGGATAAGAATGGAAATTGGAAGTTACATGGCATGACCGTGACCTTAATAACAACATTTATTATTTAACAGTGTTGAACGGAATGAAAGTAAAATTCTTTGGCCCGAATTCACAACGGAGGTTTGTGGACAAACCTCCTTTTGTTTCGCCAAACCTCCTTTTGTTCTTTACAAACCAGGTTTGTAAAAAACGCGTAAAAACGCGTCATATGACGTACGAAAACCAAGGTTTGTCGACAAACCTCCTTTGTGAATTCGGGCCTTTGTGTCTATATCGTTCCGGCACAAAAAGCAATAGATGCTCTTTAAACGAGAATTATATCTCTTTCTTTGTCACTACAAATCTTGCTTTAATTGGAAACGAGGCATCCCTTCATACAGCTAAGAGCCCTATTTATTGACTGCATCGCTTAAAATGTCTGCAAATGTTTTTCACCCTCTTTTTTTTCCACCAATGGATAGATCAAGAATTGTAAATTGTAAGTAAGGGGGTTAAAAGAGATAAAGAGAGATAGAGAAAGGGATAGAGAAAGAGAGAGAGAGAAAAAAAGAGAAAGAGAGAGAGAAAAAAAAGAGAAAGAGAGAGAGGGAGAGAGAGAGAGAGTGAGTGAGTGAGTGAGAGAGAGAGAGAGAGAGAGAGAGAGAGAGAGTGAGTGAAAGAGAGAGAGAGAGAGAGAGAGAGAAACAATCCAGGTATAAAATATACTAATAAAATATTTTTGTAATTCTCCATTGATACTCCCTTGTTTTTAACTATGTCATATAAACACTACGTAGTGTGAGTCTCCCCCTCCCCCTCTCTCTCTGTCTCTCAACCCTCTCTATGTATTTCTGTCTGTCTGTCTGTCTCTGTCTATCTCTCTCTCTCTCTCTCTCTCCCCTCTCCTCTCTCCCTCCCCTCTCTCTTCTCATTTGCTCTTTATTCACACTTGTCTTTATATCTCGTTGTCGCTCTGCTTAATCGCGCATGCCTTTCACTCTTCCGAGCAAAGTCAAACTTCCAATCTCCCGCTTTTTTACAAGGACGTATCTCGGGGCCTGATTATTGTTTTGATGTATGCCCCCTAACTGCACGCACCTTCGGGACACAATTGATCTTTTTGTTATCTTGAAATTCACATAGAATGACATTTCGAATGCTGCATCTAACGAGCGAGGAACGTTTATTTCCGCTCTTTATTTCTGTGTTATTGTCTTTAAATAATGAAGTTACATTGATCCCGCTTTCGGCGACAGCTACCACTGCCAGTCTGTCTGTCTGTCTTCCCTCTGTCTCTCTCTCTCTGTCTCTCTCTCTCTCTCTCTCTCTGCTTTTAGTGTAGACCATATATTAGACAAATTAAGTAGCAGCTAAAGTCACAGGAGATGCGGCCGGGTAGTGCACGAAGAATTACGTAATTTTAGTCATTGCCATTGCACTAGAGGCGTCATTTTGCTGACGTTACCATGCGTCAGTAGCTGACACGGTCCATGACGCGCCACGTGAGAACGGGTCGTGCGCGAAGAAATATATTCTCAGTAAATGCTATTGCACACATGCGTCATTGCTGACGTAAGCATGCGTAATTAACTGGCACTGCCCCCCGAAGAACGGGTCGTGCGCCAAGAATTATATTCTCAGTAAATGCTATTGCACACAAGGCGTCATTGCTGACGTAATCATGCGTCAGTAGCTGGCACGGCCCCTGACGCGCCTTGTGAGATTGACTTAATGATACAAACAGTTAACATGAATATTGAAATATTTGTTTACTAACAGAAAATTGTGTCCTAATTATATGTATATATATTTATATATAAGCTCGTTAGCAATAGAGGCAATAGAAAAGATACCACGTACAGGGCCTCTCAGAAAAACAGTATTCATACTGAGAGAGTTACCCTGTCAAAATAAAACGAATAAATAAATAAATAAAAAAAACGTACATGTATCGAGTATTACGCAAATTTTTCTATTGCGTATTCAGCACAGTGTTAAATAATCCGGCATAAGTCCTAATATTAGTCAAAAAGAAGAAATGAATACGAAAAAGATGATCATGATAGAAAATCAAAATATATCTTCAAATGCAGACATGCCGAAGTATGTTAACACTTCTTCCAGTATGTGTGCATCATCATAAGGAGGATTCCTCCCTCCCATTCCCCTTGGGGATCTACCGCCTCCGCCGTTTTTCAATTTCTGGATACGCCTCAGCCATTGAGGGTAGACAGAAATATTCAAAATAGTACACATATATAGCAAGATGCGAGTCCAAGGAGCACGTGACCTGTCCCTTATTATACCGTCACGTCAGTGAGCTCGGGGAGAGGATTTCCCCGAAATGAAATATAGGCCGCCCTTAATTAAAGTCTGGGAAACTACCCCATCCATTTCATTCATATTTATACCGGATGCCACAGAGTGTCCTTCAAGAGTTTCCATTAAAGGCCCCTAGTTATTCATCTCTTCCATGAATTGTGTCGAAAATATAAATTGTACGCATGCCATTTCCGTAATGTAATGAAATTTAATGCCTAAATCCTTGTAAGTGCCTCGTTACAAATTATTTAATTCACCTGTTAGGAATAATTATATTTCAATAGTAAGTATGCAAATTACATACTTAATGTGTTGCTAGGTACGACCAGTCACATTGTTTGTCTAAGCTAGTAACGACTAATGTATGCAATTCGCATTCTGACTTTTGAAACTCAAATTATTCGTAACAGGTTGATGGAATCATTTGTAACAAGGCACTTAACAAAGATTTGTGCATAAAATATGTAACCCATCGAACTTCTCAGCTAATGTTGTTATGTCATGTGTACTGTATTCCATCCTACTAAATGCTTTGACCTAACATAGTCATGTATTTGTTGTGACATGTGCCTTTCTCTACTCTTTATATTATGTATTCTTCTGTTGATACTGATGATTATTAATAAAGTGATATTAAAACCAAGTTACTAGGCAACCCCTTTTTCGAACGCCATCTTGTTCAATTCAATTCAATAAAGGTTTATTCGAACATGTTTCGCCACACACATACTGAATTATACATGATATACAAAGATTATAATACATTGTGAATACAAATTGCAATTGTGAATAAAACATATTGAATTAAATATTAAATAATACAAAATACTTTACATTGATAACATTGTAGGTAATGAATGTCAGATAACATGTGAAAGATGTAAACATTATAATCAATGCATGTACAATTAAAAGATGATTACATTCCTGCAATCAATGAAAATATATCCACTCTTTACACGCAATATTTATATTCGATTGAGATGGGCGCCCAATTTTTTTTTCTGGAAAGACGGTCGGCAGTCCCTGTTCTAACTCTTAATTTCATTAAAGTGACTCGGTAACATTGTTGAAGGTTGATGAAAAAATTGCGTAATTTTTGTATGAAATGTTTCTTATTATATTCCGTCGAATGTACTAACCCTCTAACATGCAAAATATCCTTTAAAACAATTCTCAAACCACAGAGATATCTATGGTTTTCTTTGAAGGGGTCACTGTGCAACACCCTCTAACAGTGATTAACAGTAAATTCTCCCAACCATTTTTGAACTTTCCCAACCGTTTGTCCATGAAAAAAAAGACATAAAACAGGCTATAAAAAAACCTTTGAACACTGAAATGTCTGGAATGGTATATAGAGCCCATTCATTGCTTTGTGACGATTTACATTCACCTAAAATGTAATTAAATTGTAATAATATAGTTGGGAGAATTAAGCCCGGAATTTAGGAATCGATCAGATCAGTTTTTCCCGATTTGTATCATTAATAATGGTTCGTTTTCACTCAAACTTTCAGATAATCTTTAATTGCACATCTAGCATTGAAGTCACTGCTTTAGCACCATTTTCTCTCATCTGAACAATGTTACCAAGTCCCTTTAAAGGGGCTCTGGTTTCCAAATACGCATGTCGTCTGCTGAGAGCTAGAAGGATTCTAAGTCGTGTCATTTGCATAGAGTTGACGCCCTTCTGCTCTCAACAGACTGAAATGTGTGTGTGTGTGTGTGTGTGTGTGCGTGTTGTTGTGTGTTTGTGCGTGCGCGATCGCGCGCGCTTGCGTAAATTAGTGTGGGCGTGTGCTCGTGCTAGTATGTGATGGCTATCGCCGAGCATCCCCACCACTCCTCGGTACGGATTTACGCCCCTGCAATATGTATGTATGTATGTACTAGATTTAGGAAAATCAAGGTTGACGCATTCTCGATCGGCGACTGAGACGACGTAACGCATGCGCAGTGCCTTAAAATGACGTCACACGTTGCAGTCAAAGCTGTCGACGTGCAAATCTAAAAGTCCCTAATGACCCTGCTCTCTCATGCGATCACTGCGACTGCTGGTGCCACATTTCATGTGTCGGTATCTCCCCAGACTCCTATGATATCTTGTCGAAGAAGTCCAGGAGCTTCGCTTGGGTGTGCTGCCAGTGTTCTTCTACCAACATAGGGTCAAGCAGCTCGCTGCAAGGGCTTAACCTCTCACAGTCCAATCGTTTCTCACCCCTTTACCACGAATCCAGTGATGAAGAAACCCTTCCCTCCATCAACCCTCTAACCTCTACGCCTACATCGAGCACTGGGGGATGTCGTCAAACAAGGTTTTACCCTACATCGAGAAATCGCAAAAAGGCACTTAAAGTGATGGTTGTAAACTGCAATGGTCTGGGGAATGCTAAGAAATCAAGCTTCCATGCAGCTATTGCTCACCACACTCCTGATTTTGTTTTTGGTTGTGAATCAAAACTGGATGATAGCTTTTCATCATACTCAATCTTCCCAAGCAATTACTCCATCTACCGTAAGGACAGAAACGCCGGCGACTTTCGTCATCCTGACATCAACTGGGATGACCAGTCGACTACAAATCCAGCCACTTCTACTTGTCACCAGAAGCTGTTGGATATCCTATTGCACAATTCCTTGTCCCAAACAGTCAGGGAAGTCACCCGACCTTCATCCAACAACATCCTCGATCTAGTTGTGAAGTCAAATCCCGCCCTGGTTGAGAATGTGTGCGTACAGTCTGGGATATCAGACCACAACATCGTCACTTTTACTCTTGCTGCAAATCCAAAGATCTCTGTCAAGCCCCTGAGGAAGATCTACCAGTTCCACAAAGCTGACGAACAGCAACTGAGAGATGCAGCAGCTGAATTTGCGACGGAATTCCTCTAATCAGATTCAGAAAGAAGATCAGTGGAGACAAACTGGTCCATCATTGTCAACTTCTTGAACAGGTGTTTGTCTGAGCTTATTCCTTCCAAAATGAGCAAAGGAAGGAGACATCTTCCTTGGATTACTCCTCCTTTGAAACGCCAGATGAGGAAGAGAGATAGACTATTCAAGAAGGCACACAGCCAGTCTTGCTCCACAGCTTGGACAGCCTACCGACAATACAGGAACCAAGTTGCCAAGAATGTGCACAGAGCACGTTGTGAGTACATCAACAACATCATCGGGGCAAACCTTAAGGACAACCCGAAGTCTTTCTGGTCTTACATCAAGACATGTCGTTCTGAAAACATTGGTATTCCTACCTTGCGTACTCCATCTAAACTATGCGCCTCAGCATTAGACAAGGCAGAGACACTGAACGACTACTTCCAGTCTGTCTTTACTCCTCACCAGTCCCACCCTCTTGTACAGAAAGGACCTTCTCATTTTCCAACTATTGGTCACCTGCATGTTCACAGGACCGGTGTCGAGAAACGCCTCCAACAACTGGACCCTTCAAAGGCCAGCGGACCTGATGAACTTCCACCCAAGCTCCTAAAGCTGGTAGCTCGCGAGATTGCTTCTCCACTGTCCTCCCTGTTTCAACAAAGCTACAACAGTGGAATCGTTCCAGCCCAATGGAAACAAGCACTGGTTACCCTATACACAAGTCGGGAGAAAAGTGTGACCCCTCCAACTACAGACCGATCTCACTTACCTGCGTTTGCTGCAAAGTCATGGAACACATCATCCTGAGCCATGTGTCGAAGCATGTTGCAGTGAATAATATCCTCACCGATGCACAGCATGGCTTCCGACGAGGTTTGTCAACAACCACTCAATTGACAACAGCCGTCCACGACTGGTCCTCCATCCTTCAGCAGCGTAGCCAAGCTGATATAATCTTCTTGGACTTCAAGAAGGCATTTGATCGAGTACCACACCTTCTCCTGTCAACCAAACTTCAGTACTATGGAATAAGTGGTGACTCACTCCAGTGGATAATGTCTCTCCTCACTGATAGACAACAGGCAGTCGTAGTTGATGGATCCAAATCAACATGGAGGGATGTAACATCTGGAGTCCCCCAGGGATCCGTCATCGGCCCTACCCTTTTCCTGTTGTATATCAACGATATCCAAGACAACATCCAGTCCACAATGCGTCTCTTCGCAGATGACAGCACCCTCTATCGTGAGATTCGACGCCCTGAGGACCATCAAATCCTAAAGGACGATCTCCAACAACTGTCCAGGTAGTCTTCAAACTGGATGATGGACTTCAACGTGAAAAAGTGCGCTATCCTCACCATCACACGGAAGCGTACTCCCAGCATCCGAGAATACCACCTGTCAAATGGACTGATCCCGAGAGTCAAAGAGTACAAGTACCTTGGAGTAACGGTTGCTGCTGATCTTCGTTGGAACAGGCACTGCCAATCCATCTGGCATAAAGCAAGCCGTACTCTAGGTCTTCTTCGCAGGACTCTCTCACCCTGTACCAGGGATGTAAAGTCCAGGGCCTACACATCCTTAGTGCGCCCCCAATCGGAGTATGCCTCGGCGGCTTGGAACCCGCACAGCGTCACGGTCACAAAAATGCTAGAGCAAGTACAAAGAACAGCGGCTCGATTTGTGTACCGTGACTACAGATACACCACATCACCATCAGCTCTTGTGGCAGCTCTAGGGTGGGACACGCTTCACACACGTCGAATCCTCGACCAATGCACCCTTCTCTACAAGATCCATCACCGTCTTGTCTCCATACCTGCACCAACTATTGTTATCCCTGCTACATACTTCGGAAGACACGACCACAACCTGAAGTATGTAATTCCTGTTGCAACTATCGACTCCTTCAAGTTCTCATACTACCCAAGAGCAATAAGGATCTGGAACAATCTGCCAGGCTCAGCAGTCAATGCAACAGGAATAACCAACTTCAAGGAGGCTGCTCTACCCTCCATCAGAATGATGCAGCCCCCTGTTGGTTCTCACATCGTATAAGCTTATTAGCTTGGTTTTTACTTGCACTGGACTTAGCATATTTTACTGTATATTGACAAGTGCTTTGTCCACACACCATTCCAGCAATTCATGACACTCCTTGTAGTTACTCGCCTCACCTACCATCCCAGTATAGCTTCCTGAGTGAGCTGCCAAAGGGATTACCCAACCAAGTACCAAGTACCAACTAATACTTATTCGAATTCTTTATTTCTTATTTTTGTGCTGTATTTAGGCCTAGAGATGCAGATGACTCGTACGGCCCCTGCTCATAAAGAAATACGCTACAGTGGGCGCCGTTGGTTTAACAGAACCTTTGTTATTGATATACAGTAAGTATAGAACTTGAAATTCAGAGCTAGACAGCCATTCAGAAGCACCGTTTGTGTTAATTCGTTTCCTTATCTAAATCATTAAAGAAATAATTAAACATTTGTTTCTATCACGTCATACCCGACTCATTTTTAATGTAAGACTTGTAAAATTGCAGTATTTGATGAAGGTTTAAAATGTTAATATTTATTAAAAAATGCGTTAACAAACTACAAAAATCTAAACAATCTCGTGCAAAATGTCATCATTAATTAATTCTTATAGTTATATATATTCATATATAGGCCTATATCCTACATCTACTAAATTTACAATTCTTTGAATAAGATAATCTCGTGAGCAAACTTTGATTTGTTTTGTTTTGTTTGATAAACAGGGACAAGGTTAACAAGGTGATGAAGCCATGGCAAACTGTTTAGATATTTGGTGCAGACGTAGATCCTGGAGACATGATAGTGACAAAATCTTATAAAGACATCGTGAAATCGAATGCATTAAATCGAACTCATTGGTATGAACAACGGGTGAAGTCTTGCGCTCTTGTAGGCAACTCAGGTATACTTCTCAATAGCCATTGCGGTGAGATCATAGACGAAGCAGACGTCATCATCAGAATGAACCTGGCATTATTTGGTCATGAATATTCATCAGCCGTTGGTTCAAGGGTTTCTATCATGACCATTAACGCATTACAAATCAAGGAGTTGGTCTCCTGTTTCGAGAAAGTCGCCAAAAATGAGACAAAGAACGGGACGATTTCCAAATACCTGGCCAAGCTTCAGCCCAGATGTAACAGTTTCATCGACAGGTTGAGGTTGTTGAAAAGTGACCACGTGATAATGCCTGCCAGGGGTTACTTTCCTCAGCTGGTCGATATGTTGCCCTTTTTGAGGAGACAATTCAATCTCAACTTTAGAGTTTCCTACAACCCGAAGGATCTCATTACGGTGTCGAAAAGGTAAATGAGTTGACATGAGCCATTCTTGAAGTATACTAGCACCTTTTGCCATTCCCTTGTTCACAATACAGAGAACAGTGGACAACAAAGTGTGAATGTATGACCAGGATGATAGCGACAATTGAGATGATGAATTACATTTTAAAATCATCGCTTTATAAAATAATGTCTGAACATAAAACAGTTTTTATTTTAGTTGAAATTATGGAAAGGTAATATAACCCTAACACTACCTGATGCAGAAGGTACTGTATGCAAATTGATGCAAATTAAGGTAGCTAATTTTCGTTCTGGCTATTTTGATAAACATGCTACGCTTTTTATGAAGAATAAAACGTGTGATAGTCTCAATAAATGACTCACACATAACGGCTTTTGACCAATCATTTGAATAGCATCTAGAATTGAGTATAATGAATTCTATTTATGCATGATTATTTATAAATGTAAAGTATTATATTCATACATACATGATATATAAACATAAACAAACATGTACGTGTGTTTTGTGTTTGATTTTTTTCTCTTATTTTCTGTATCCGCCAGATTATGGCATTTCAATAGTCCATCCACTGGGCTGGGTGTATATACGGCTGCTACTCAACTATGTGACGAAATTACCTTTTTTGGCTTCTACCCATTCTATGAGGATCCATTCAATCGACAGATACTTCACCACTACTACGAACCAAAGGCCAAAATCAACTACACGTCAAATTGTCACGAGATGCCAGAGGAGTACAGATTTTTGCTTGATTTGGATCATCAAGGGGCGATCAGAATGATGAATAATTGCACCCAATCGTAGACATAGGTAGCGTTTCACGAAACCTTCTTTAGTACTAGTTCGCCTACATCACATTGAAACGCATGTATTGTCATTAATATGCGTTTCAATGTGATGTCGGCGAACTTGTAGTTATGACGGTTTCGTGAAAGGATGCACTAGTCTTTGATTTAAAAAATAAATAGCTATAGTATGGCAACCAAATAATACACGTAATACGAATCAACCAACCTGTCCGGACACACCACGTGTGGTGCCAATGTTGTTGTTGTTCTTTTTGTTTTGTTTTTGTATAAGAAAAGTGTTTTTTCTTTTGATTTATTAATTCATATTTATTTTTGTTATTTAAAAATATATGAACAGTTAAAGGAATAGGCATAGAGTGGTTTAATTTTATATCGACGCGACTCCATTTGAAGTGTGATAACCCTAACATTTCCAAAGTGATCTTTGTAAAATGACAAATACTTTAATCAGATTTTAAAGGGACAAAGCTTCTCTTGGTAGACGCCAAAGCCCAAACCTATAACATCGAACAATAAAAAATAACATACATGCGGCAAATTTCTCTAATTGACATGCTGATCTTTTGAATGAATATTTCCCTTTATATTTTTAAAGAGCAATTTAATTGATTCAACATGAATAAATAAACAAATGATTGTAACGCAAAAACAATCCCATTCTTTAAAAAAGTGGCTCCACCCGATACTTACTGAAATACTGATGATACTGAAACACTGTTGAAAAAGCTCTTACTAAAAAGCGTCACATGTGAATCGCTTCATTGGTTCAGGAGCTGTTTAGTTGATCAAAAGATAGTGACTTGTATTAATATGTAGTTTCTGATGCATTACCATTGACTGATGGGGTGCCTCAGGGCTCTTTACTGGGCCCATTATTGTTCGTCATATTTACTAATGATATGCCTCATTTTTTTTGAGAAATGTAAAATACATCTATATGCAGATGAAACTATGTTATATTACTCACATACCGATCCGTCTGTTGTACAGTCAGTTCTCAACGAGGAACAAAATCGATTAGATACATGGATATCTCGGAATAAACTGAAGATTAACTACAGCAAGACAGTGTGTATGTTAATTGCAACAACAAAATGCTGAAAAAACAAGACAAATTAGTTTTGAAACTTCGGGGAGAGATATAATTCAAATGCAGAACACAAAATACCGAGGGGTATTCAGTGATACAGAATTGAAATGGAATATTCATATTGAAAACATTATGTAGGAAAATTGGACCAACGGTTGGATTTCTTGGTCGTTTGAGACATTATGTTAATGATACAAATTTGAAAATCATATTTTAATCCGTTATTCTCCCGCATTTGGAGTACGCAGACAGTGTTTGGTCGTCATCTTCTGTTAAATATCTTAATCAGTTACAGAAACTCAAGAATAGAGCAGGGAGGATCATTTTGAAGATAAATCTGCAATCATAATATATCCAATCAACAATAAATATTGCATGATAGCCTAAAATGGGACACTCTGTCCATACGGCGTACTTGACACATCCACATTATGGTTTTAAAATACTGCACGGTCTTACTCCTAATTATATGAATGAAAATGTTTCTTTTGGAGCTACTAGATACACAGGACAAATTATTGTAAAAGAACCTTTGTCTATAGAGGTTCAGTGTTGTATAACGTGTTACCATTGACGTCATGCAACTGTGACATTGTCTTCCTTTAAGAGACATTTGACAGAAAGCTTATGAGCCCTAGATCATTGTAAATGTTTTGTTGTAGGTAAAATGCGAACCAAATACCTTAGTGACCGTAGAGCATTTCGAGAGACCGCATTTATTTGTAGTTTGCTTCATACAATTATGTTTCTATAATACTACATTCTTTTCTCCAATGTCTGTCTTCATTCTTTTCTCCAATGTCTGTCTTGGACATTTCAATTCTTACTATAGTCATATTGCTTGGGAATTCACGTTTTGCCATTATTTTTTGTCATTTGTTTATGTATATTGTATTGTTTTATTGTACCATTTCTGGTCACCATGGAATACCAGCGGCATCATAATCATACCGCTGAATATGGGCTATCCAGCCGTTTATTTCATCTTGTTATTCATTGTTCTATTCGTGAATTGTTTTACTGAAATGCATGTTGTCTGTTTTATACGGAAATAAAACAAACAAACAAAAAGACTTGCATGCCTTGTGATTTAAATACATACTCTTATTTTCGAATAATAATTTTACAAGAATTTAATTGAATTGTTATATAACATTTGGTTAAATCAGTTTCTTCAAACTTTGATTGAATATTTTAAGATGGAGGTGGTGACGCAGGGGGGGGGGGGGTGATAGGGTCCCATGTACAATATGTACATTGCTGATTAAATGTATTTATAACTTTTCCCCATCTTTTATGTTCAGTTGCTATTTAGTTGCTATTCATATGATATTGAGTTCTTTTTATCGCATTTATATAGAACAAGACCATGAATTTTTGTCATTGCATTCAATTCCATTTACAAATCTACAAATTAAATAGACCTTTATTTTCAATGTTTTTCTAATATAAATCAGAAATCAACGTTATGTAGTTATGATTATCGTTCATGATTTCAAACTTTAAATATGGTAACTTTGACTTTTGTGATAGTAGTGGAAATTACATTAGAATCATAAACATCTGCTGGATTTAAAAAAAAACGTTCCTCGTTTATTTGTCTCGACTTCGACGAAACCATGAAAGGCTTTCGATTTCATTGAGCACGTGCGCCCTCTAAGTGTTATTTATATGGAAGTTTTGTCAGTAAGTCCAAATCTACACAAACAAGACGTTTTTCGACGTTTTTTTAGCGATCATTTATCCACAAAAAAAAAGTGTCCTCTCACCCCCCCCCCCCCTCCCCCCCCCCCCCCCTCCCCCCCCCCCCCCCCGCTTATTCAGCGGCTGGCTGAGTCGTTGCGAAATTTTGGGCCCGATTGTAAACCCCCCCCCCCCCCCCCCCTTGAAAAAAATCCTGCGTACGCCACTGGCGGGGCATAACGAATATGAGCTACTGGCACATACCATATACCGTAGTACAACATGCCAACACATTCCAAGCCGCATGCATGTACCATTTTGTTTGTGAGATAACAATTTTTTTCCCTAATATTCATCGGATCAAACGACTTCATATGATTTAGTCATGAACAAAAGTAGAAAACTTTTGTTGTGTTTACTGGTCACAACTTGTGTTTCGTTGTGTTGGTTCAAATTCTCTTCTTTGATAATTAGAAACCCTTTTGACGAAGGTAAGCATATCGAGTTATTAATGTTCCATTCATTGCTCGCCCGTCCATGCAAAGTTTCTATGCTTGCAACGTGTTAAAATGCTTTGTTCGTCTGATCCCACGATCGGATCTGTATGCTTGCAAGCTCAAGCTGTTTACTCGGGGTCATTTTCCACAACGCAAAATCCATAATAAAATTGTAATAAGTATAAATATTATGGTTCACTTTTATGAACCCTAAGCTTTTTTGTGAAATAAACTTCTTCATCACAAATTTAGGCATATGTGATCAAGTCTACCACCACTACCACCATCTACTATTCCGACGGGATAGAGCAGATGGTCGCCGTGGAGGCGGTGTTTGTAGTCATGCAAAAAACAAAACATTTTCATGCATTGAACGTTGTGATCTCAGTGATACCTCATTGGAGGCAATATGGATTGAGTTAAGGTTACCTTCATCTGAGGAACTGTTATTATGTTGCCTATATAGACCACCTGACGCGAATATTTGAGTACTTTAATAACATACTAGATGTTGGAAATTGTAGATCATAGATTATCAAAATAATAATGGATACACTTATGACCTAGACAAAATCATGGCTATTTTTTTTAAATCTTCCT